>JBBPBS010001130.1:1790946-1801281 GCA_037974835.1 Cicer judaicum | reverse complement strand
AAAAAAAAAAGTGTGTTATATGTTAATTAGCACATTTGACATCTATTTTCTATGAATATAAGTGTTGTATCTTTAATAAAAAAAAAAATTCTAAATAAATGAGAACATATTACACAAATTATTTAAAAACACTGATGTTAAAAGTTGCATGTATCGCACATAACTTTTTAAATATTTATATAATTTTCATCGCATTAATTATTGACACCTACTTTTAGTAAAACTCGTGTAATATCATTATTTCTTACGTTCATTCTGCACTAGTCTCCGCTGCTAGCTTTAAGCTTTAGTTTATAGATGTCATTCTTAATTATGATAAAATAGTCATATTTGTTAAGAAGACACGTACCAATTTCTACACAATCATTAACAAACGCCACATAAATATTACATTTAAACATTCCTGCAAAAAGTTAAATCAAAGAGACATTATTTGCGTGTGTAGTTGTTGTTGGACATTATCATCATTTCACATTATTTCATAAAAAATTATTATATTAAACAATATATAAGTGATATAATTTATAAATTTATTAATTTAAAATTTTATTGAAATTTGATATTTAACTCATTTATGTGATATTTAATTCATTAATTCAAGGTGAATAATCCTCAAACTCCCTTTACGATCCATCATAGACAAGCATTTTAAAGATCAAATTTTAAGATAAAATTTAAAATATTATTTCTTTAACAAAAAAAAATTAACAATGATCCTGAGCATTAATCACACTAATTATATGTGATCAAAGCTAATTTGCAAACCCACTCGTATCAAACTTTTTAAAACAAGATAATATATCATACCCACAACACTTTTTTTCGAGAATATTCTATGCACAACTTGTGATATTAATTTCTTGAATCAATTAATAAAACGTGTACGATAAATTTTCTGACAATTTTCATATTGATGCATTTCATTTTCATTTTAATAAATAGGAAGAACCTCAACTTTGTTTGTTGTTACTATAACTATTTTAAATAATAAAAAGTCTCTTCCTAATGAAACTTTCTCCTTCTTTTAACCAATAACTGCATGCATCTCAACTTGTTTTAGAATTCGAATTCAAACTTAAAACAATTTATTATAAAATTTGAATTCAAACTTAAAATAATTTATTAAATTATAAGATATTTGTTTTATCTAGAAATACAACTCAATTAACGGTGACAAAGATTATAATAAATATAAATATTTATTAAATCCTTCAAATACTTTCTTCTTTTTGGTACTATTTATCACATAGAATGGATTAAACTTTAACTTCGCAACTTTTTGAGATATAAGTCGAATCTTTGAAATATGATTCAATGTAGATGATATAGTGACTATTTTTATATATCATCTATAAGATGATTTATTGTAAATCAATATTTAAAAATCATTCGAAAATTTAATGTTGATATTTTTTAGAAATATAAATTAATTGTCCTTTTAGTGTTTAAGGATGCGACATAACTCGATCGACGTCAGTTCAATAAAAATAAGAGAAAAAAATATAAATCAATGTACCATCAAAATTCAACTCATCGAACCAACACGAATTATATAATATTCTCAACAGTAAAAACTATAAAAGAAATCAACTTATACTTCTAAGAAATATCTTCAATTATCCTTAGAATTTCAAATAACTTTTAACATTCATTTGCCGTAGACCAACTATCAAATTTTTACAAAGTATGATTTGCCTCAATGAAATCCTTAAGATATAATAGAATATGCAAAATTTTGATATCAAGTCATGGAAGAGATAAAAAGGAAGATAATTTTTGGAAGATAACTTTTGTATTGATCAAATGATAAAGATGATTATGATAATAAGTATAATGAATCTTAGTTATCCAGTTAGTTCGAATAACTAAAGTAACTAACACATAAATAGATCACTACGCCAAAAATGACATTTAACAGCGTGCATTTTACAACGCTTCCTAAACACAAGCGCTTTTGTAAATCTATTTTAAAAATCACGGAGCCTTTTACAGCGCTTTTGATGACAAGCGCTGTTGTAGGTCATATAACATTTGCGCATAACGTTATAAGGCTTTTACAGCGCTTGTAACAAAAGCGCTGTAAAATGAAGCGCTTTCGTGTATTATGTTACAGCGCTTTTTTCACAAGCGCTGTAAAATGCATGCGCCTTCATTTATTTTAACTACCTATTACAGCGCTTGTTTCACAAGCGCTGTAAAATACATGCGCTTCATTGAATTTTCCTACCTAATACAGCGCTTTTTTCACAAGCGCTGTAAAATGCATCTTTCAAATAATTATATACGTTGGAAACTCTCATATACGTACTGTGTCATGAATTATTCTAAACCCTAATATTATTCTAAACACAGTACGTGGGCGGCCATCTACGTTGGATGATAATGAACTTCCCAGTCGAACCTAGAGAGGCTAAACGGATTTTGTGTTCTATTGGCATGAGTTACGAAAGGATTCAAAACACTTGGCAAAAGTCGTGTGGTATTTTCCTATAATACCAAGATTTAGGCGCATGTATCGCAGTGAAGAAGATTCAAAACACTTGACATGGCATGCAGATGAAAGAATTAGAGATGGAATGTTTCGACACCCTGTAGATTCCCCACAATGGGCAAAAATTGATCACGAGTATCCTGAATTCGGGATAGAGTCAAGAAATCTAAGACTTGCTCTTTCTACTGATGGAATGAATCCACATGGTCTTCAAAGCATCTCACACAGCACGTGGCCTGTGATTTTGGTAATATATAACCTACCTCCATGGTTATGTATGAAGCGTAAGTTTATGATGTTGTCTCTGTTAATTTCTGGACCCAAACAACCGGGGAATGATATCGACGTATACTTGACTCATCTAATCGAAGATTTAAAACGTATGTGGGAGACAGGTGTGGAAGTTTATGACGGGTATAAGAAAGAATGTTTCAATTTGAGGGCTATGTTGTTCGGGACAATTAATGATTTTCCAGCATATGGTAATTTATCAGGATATAGCATTAAAGGTCAGTGTGCATGTCCTATATGTGAAGAGAGTACAAATTGGATGCGGTTGAAACATTGTAAGAAAAATGTGTTTCTTGGACATCTTAGATTTTTACCTTATAGTCATCAGTATCGTGGGTGGAGAATTGCATTCAATGGAAAATCAGAGGAAGGTAAAGCTCCTTTAGCACCGACTGGATATCAAATACTTGAAAAAGTACAAGGAATGACTAATAAATTTGGCAAACCTTTTGCGGGAGAGCTAGTCAAATCTGGGTGGAAGAAAAAGTCAATTTTCTTTGAATTACCATATTGGAAGTCATTGTATATAAGACATTTCCTTGATGTGATGCATATTGAAAAAAATGTATTTGATAGTGTTATTGGTACATTACTCAATGTTCTAGGAAAGTCTAAAGATGGCATCAACGCAAGATTGGACTTGGTCGATATGGGAATAAGAAATGAATTGGCTCCAGTAAAGAAAGGAAATCGCACATATCTACCTCCAGCCGCTCATACTCTATCTAGAAAGGAAAAAATTGTTTTATGTAAATTTATACACGAAGTTAAAGTTCCAGAAGGATACTCTTCGAACATTAAAAATTTGGTTTGTATGAAAGACCTCAAGTTAAAAGGTTTGAAGACCCATGATTGTCATATTCTAATGGAGCATTTGCTACCAATAGGTATTCGTTCCATTTTACCTGAAAAAGTTCGACTAGCTTTAACTAGATTATGTTTCTTCTTCAGGGAAATTTGTAGTAAAGTGATCGACCCTCAGAAATTACCGACATTGCAGAGGGAAATTGTTGTTACTTTGTGTGAGCTTGAAATGTATTTCCCACCATCGTTTTTTGATATAATGGTTCACCTTACTGTTCATCTGGTTAAGGAGACACAACTCTGTGGGCCAGCTTATATGAGATGGATGTATCCGATAGAACGATATATAAAAATATTAAAAGGGTACGTAAAAAGTAGAAGTCGACCAGAAGGTTGTATTGCTGAACGATACATTGTTGAAGAGGCTGCTGAATTTTGTACTGAATATCTGTCCAATGTTAAATCCATAGGGCTTCCCAAGTCTCGTCATTCGGGAAGAATATCAGGAGAAGGGATAATTGGAAGGAGACTGCTGACTATATCAAGGACAGAATGGGAGCAAGTTGTCACTGATCCATCTGATGATAAATGGTCTGTTGTCCTATCAACCAATAAAATAAGTGATAATAACAATAATGATGAAGATGTTGGTAATGATCTTTTATTTGCAACATCACAACAACCACATGAAATTGATTCAACTGATGATGGTTTATATCTTAAAGATGATCATGACGAGGGAATTTGGATTAATCCATCGTTTCGTATTGTAAATGGACAAACAAATGTGAATCCCACCAGGAAAAGAAGAAGGACATCTTAATGTACATGTTTAATCGTTTTATATAAGCCATGCATGTATTCTGAATTATTATTGTAATCTGAATTATTGTTCTATTCTGGTTTTATTGTTGTAATCTGAATTATTGTAATCTGAATTATTGTTCTATTCTGGTTTTATTGAATTATTGTGGTATTATAATCTGAATTATTCTAGTTCTATTCTTGTTTTATTGTTGTCTAAGAAGGCAAGCATAACCAGTGATTCAATTAGGACTTAAGTTTTTGGCTTTTGGATAGTTTGGTTGATGGATGGGGGATAAGGGTCTTTGGTGAAGGGCATGTTTATGTAAATTTGGACAATTTCAATTCTTAAGAACTATGCATGTAAAAAAAGTGCATGCCTTTTACAGCGCTTTTTAAAAAAAGCGCTGTAAAAGACTTTTAAAAATAAAATAATGAGACATTTTACAGCGCTCTTCTTACCAAGCACTGTAAAAGGCCCTTTTACAGCGCTTACATCAAAAAGCGTTGTAAAAGACTCTTGTAGTTTAAAAATGCTTACATTTACGAAGTTCACTTAATTCAGATTCGATCTGAGGCCTTCCAAGTGTGACAACGTAGATGGGTATTTAACGTATAAGTATATAACAATTTTTACAATATATGACATTAAATAGTTAATGTGTTAATATATTAATGTGTTAAATAATTAATTCTTCAGATAATTAATGTGTTAATATATTAAATATTAAATAATTAATATATGATATTAAATAATTAATGTGTTAAATAATTAATTCTTTAAAAATAATATTCATCAGATACCTAACATGACTTTCTCTAACAGGATTTTCTTCAAACACCCTGTACGCATCATGGGAATCCCCAAAAACACATTGTTAACAAAAACATCAGACCCATTGTTAACAAAAACATCAGACCAATTGTTAACAAAAACATCAGACACATTGTTAACAAACCCATTTTTCGCAACATGGCAATGAACCTGAAGATCAAGTTACGATTTAAGAATGAAAGGGAATGTAAAGAGATAAAAAGGGTGTTGAGGTGGAGATTGAAAGAGTAAGCTTTGATGTTTGCGAAGAAGATGCATAAAAGGACTTTGAGGTGGAGTTTGGTGAAGAGGAAAATATTTTGGTGGTGACCAGTTACTACTATGTGGGTTTTGCAGAGCTTGTTTAAAAAATAACATAACAAAACACAAAAATAACATAATAAGACCTTTTACAGCGCTTCTTTGAACAAGCGCTGTAAAAGGCTTTTAAAAAAAACATTATATAACATACTAAAACAATGAGGTCTTTTACAGCGCTTGTTGGGATAAGCGCTGTAAAAGAGTCTTTTAAAAATTTAAATAAGGACGTCTTTTACAGCGCTTCTTTGAACAAGTGCTGTAAAAGGCTTTTAAAAAAAACATTATATAACATACTAAAACAATGAGGTCTTTTACAGCGCTTGTTGGGATAAGCACTGTAAAAGAGTCTTTTAAAAATTTAAATAAGGACGCCTTTTACAGCGCTTTTATAACAAGCGCTGTAAAAGGCTTAGGCCTTTTAGAGCGCTCTTTGGAAAAGCGCTGTAAAAGGGTTATAAAAAAAGGGCTGTAAAAGGGTTATATATATAACAGTAACCTCTTCAGTTTCCTCTTCATTACGTAAACTACACTATCATCTCAACCTTCATCGTTCTTCTCTTCTTTTGCAAACCCTATAATCCCGTCCATTACGAACTGTATTTCCACAATCATCTCCTTCATTTCGAACCTTATTTCCATCCAAGATCATTTCGAACCTTATATTTTCATTGAAATACGTAACCCTCATTACGTATTTCTTCAAAACCGTTTTTCTGTGAACTTTATTGCTGTGAAATTTCTTCGTTCGCTCTTTTCTTTGCATTTCATCTTTCTTTGAACCATTATTCAGGTATTGATGTTATTAATTTTTTGTAATCATTAAAATGCATGTTGAGCTTGTTTAAAATATATATACTGATACATGTTGAGCTTGTTTAGAATAATGCATGATGCATGTTGAGCTTGTTGATGTTATACTAAACTGCATGTTGAACTTGTTGTAGTTAAATGGATACAAACAAAGAAATAGAATGTCAAAATGAAGAAGTCGGCACATGTAAGACTTATGAAAATGAAGTCAAACGTGGTGCAACTATAATGCAAAATGTGATTAAAGCAAGGAGCAATGGCACCAAGTTTGAGGTAATACTATACTATACTCTGTTTGTTGTGTATTTTTTAGCTTTTGTTAATAGCATGTACTTACTATATGAGTTTATTAGGTTGGATGGAATGAAAGTGGTCAACCAATTGACTCCAACAGCTCAATGTTTGTAAGTTACATTGGGGTTGTTGTTCAACAAAATGTTCCAATTACGATTGATGATTGGAGAGATAAGGCGTTGAAGGATGTCAAAGATATACTATGGAATGACATTCAAGTAAGTTTTTTGATTCACTCTTTTGTTATTTATAAATTTTTTTTCATTGAAATACTTTACTTAGTCAAACTATATCTTTATTTCGATTGTAGGCTACTTTTGTTCTTGATGAGGTGAGAAAGAGTTATGTATTGAGAGTTGCTGGGAAAATCCACCGTGGATTTAGATCTCACCTCTCTAATTTCTATCTAAAAGATAAAGAAGGAAATACAAATGCTGAAGCTCCAAAAATATATAAACATTATATATCAAATGATGAATGGAGTGCATTTGTATCCAAACGAACAACAGCCCGTTGCCGATACCGGACAACGACGGAGATATGCAGACATTGGACGAAGCTATTGGTAGTTACGTGGCATAGCCCGCAAGCCTTGTTGCCTTCGATACAATGCCTCCCAGAAACGAGGAAGTCACATCTCCCGAAAAGGTTTGTCACATTTATTGCATAAGGTTTTGTCAATTTTTTCAGATTCAATAAACTAACATTTAACCTCATTTTTGTAGATCCAAACAAATAAACCACCCGCACATCCAAAAAAAGGCAACAAACCTCAAAAATTGGAGGTTAATAAAGCTGCCAAACCACAAAGACTGTCGGGTAATAAAGCAGCTGCTACCAAACTTGCAGCCAGGAAAAAACTGGATCGGGGAAAATCGGTCGCCGCTGCTGCTCCTAAATTGAGTCAGCCATGCCTTGGTAAATACGGGGCGTGTCTTGACATCCAAGTAAAAAAGAACATGGGCAGCAGCGACGATCCGAGCATCGTACCCATGAATAAAGATATAGTCGGAGATGAGTATGATGAATTTATCGAAAAGGAGCACATATACGAACTTCTCGAACATAAGGAGCTCAGTGCTACTGTAATGAGCTTGTACATAAGGTAAAAAATACTTTTAATTTAATTGCATTTATTGGTAATTAATTAAATGTATTGGTAATTAATCTAGTTTAAAATTTTCATTGAAGATTTTTGTACGAGAAGGTCGTGTGCACGATGAAATTGTCAAATAAATACTCATTCTTGTCTCCGCACAAGATATCGATGTGGAAACTCGATCCAGACAATGTAAAGAAATATATTGTAGATATGTTATTAGCAAATAAAGAAAAGGATAAATTGTTCTTGGCACCATATAATTCAGGGTACGAAATTTTATCTTTCTTAATTGATGACAATTTAATTTATTAGTTGTGTATAAACAAAATTGCTTAACCAATTTTTTGTTGTTGTAGGGCACATTGGGTGCTATTTGCAATCAATGGGGTCTCTGAAGTTATATACTATTTGGATCCCGTACATGGCGATTACAACAATCACTCCGAAGTAAAGACTATGCTCGACACGTAAGTAATATTCATTTATTTTTTACATATATATATAATGTGTTTGTTCATGCTATAATAATCACATTTATTCATTCGATAGTGCCTTAAAAGTTTATCGAGCTCAAAGAGGTGCTATAGTGTCGAAGCAAAAGTCTAATAACATTACATGGATCCCAATAAAGTGCCCTCGTCAAACAAACAACATCGACTGTGGGTACTACGTATTGAGATTCATGAAGGAGATTGTTGTCAAGAATAAAATTATTATCTCAGAAACAGTACGGTATTTTCATTAAATGATTTCCATATATAAATTATCTATATATTTGATACTAACTTAATATAATATGTTCAATTTTTATATTGCAGTGGTTTGACAATTCCAGTCCATCATATTCTGAGCAAGATCTGATGGAATTAAAGGAAGAATGGTGTCAGTATGTGCTTGAAATGAAAATTATTTGATTTTCTGGGAAATAGCATGCTGCTGGGCAAGGGATCTGAATCTTATATGGTAGCTAGTGCATATTATGTATATTTTTTTAGTTATTATATGTATATGATCATAGGACAATATATAAACATGCATATGAATATGTTGTAAATTAGGTTCAATGTATATGTAGTTACTTATGTTGTAAAATACTGTGTTATATGGTAATATATACAGGGTTACATATTATGTGAACTGCTTGTGAATTGCTTATAGTAAATTACTGATTCTGGTTACAGGGTAATATATGTTGTAAATTAGGTTGTGTGTTGTTGCCTGATTCAAAATTATTTTGGATAAAAGGATAAAAGACAGCGCTTTATAAAAAAAATGTCATAAAAAGCTAAAAAGCACTTTTCAAATATATATAGGGCATTAAAAAAAAATACACCTTTTACAGCGCTTTAAAAGCGCTGTAAAATGTGCATTGGGTGTACTCTTTTACAGCGCTTTTTACAAAAAGCGCTGTAAAAGATACCCAAAATATGAATTATGGGTATGCCTATTACAGCGCTTTTTACACAAAAGCGTTGTAAAAAGGTACACCAAAAATATGAATTATGGGTATGCCTATTACAGCGCTCTTTCAAAAAAGCGCTGTTAAAAGGTACACCAAAAATATGATTTATGGGTATGCCTATTACAGCGTTTTTTACAAACAAGCGCTGTAAAAAGGTACACCAAAAATATGAATTATGGGTATGCCTATTACAGCGCTTTTTACAAAAAAGCGCTGTAGTAGGTGCATAACAAGCGCGCGTTATATTTACATGATTTATAGCGCTTTTTTAAAAAGCGCTGTTGTAGCTTTTACAGCGCTTTTTTTTTTTAAAAAAGCGCTGTAAAAAGCTTAAAAAAGACGCTGTAAAAGGCTATGTTTGGTGGATTAAGTAACATGTAACTAATTATACATCTATAATAACTTCATCAAGCAACAAGGTGTATGTAACACTTTCATTTTGGGATCAATAAAACAAATGGTGTCAAAAAATAAAGAAAAACAAACAAACACCAATTTAGGCATAGTTTAACCCACATGACATAAGTACAAAATGTTTAATATTAAACGACAAAAATACACCAGTTAAATGATTTTAAAATACCATAAAATAAATACATCAAATCAAAGATTTTTAAATGTGGAAAATATAATGACTAAAAAAATTTTAAACATTGTAAAAACATCAACTAAAATATTTTTGAATGATTTTTCTTTGGAATAAGAACAAGAAATTCTCCCATGTAAAATCTTTTATGTTAACTCTAGAGTCTACATCTCCACTCCATGTAAAATCTTTTCAATATTGAAATTTTTTTCTTGAAAGAAATATCACCAAATATTTGGTGTAATGAAAAACTTTGATAAATGTTTAATAGTGTAAACTACAATTTTTTTCAATCTGATATGCACAATCTCTGTCGTCCGTAGAGAAATTTAAATCACTAAATTTTGATTGATGCGCTTGTGACGCCTTTTTTTTTACTCCGTCACCATAAAAGAATGTGAGTCACTGGAATCACATGTGGAACCGTGATCACTTATCTTTTTCATTTGCATCTTCTTTCAACTTTTTTTTTTTTTTTTTGTGATGATCACCAAATTTAATGTGAGAATTATTCTTGTGCTTCCTATTAGATCTTTTACGAATCATTTAGAAATGA
>JBBPBS010001130.1:1749062-1790730 GCA_037974835.1 Cicer judaicum | reverse complement strand
TTTTTTTTTTTTTTTTTTGTGATGATCACCAAATTTAATGTGAGAATTATTCTTGTGCTTCCTATTAGATCTTTTACGAATCATTTAGAAATGAAAGTAGGAGAAAAATAGAAATAACAATAATAAACCAACAAGCTATATATGTAAACTTTCTTAAGAAAATGTGTGTGAATCAATGTAACGGAATAAATATTTTTCTTTGATACCATAAGAAAATATATAACATATTGATATTAAATTATGAAAGAGTAAAAAATAGAAAAAAGAAACTTTTATATTAATTTAATGAAAAAGATAATTACATTAATAAGTATAATAAAACTTACATAAAACCAACCACATAGTTCAAACTCTTTAAAATACAATCTCTATGCTTTGCAGGGATATAAAGGAGGACCACACAAACAATCATTTCCAACAAAAACACTAGCATCAAAACTATTCTTAGGAATCTCACCACAAAGATGATTATAACTAACATTCAACTTCTGAATCCCAACAACACTTTTTGTAACTTTTCCAAACACCAAATTATGTGACAAATCCAAACTCTTCAACCTATTCCCAAACCTTAAACTCTCCAAATCAAATTTCAACAAATTCTCAGAACCCAAAAACTCAACCAAATACTGTGTCTTATTCAACAATCCAACAACACTTCCTGAAATTTCATTCCCAGAAAGATCAATAAAATCATAGAAATAAGTCTCCAAAGGTTTCCAATCATCAAGTTTCATCTTTATTCCACAATTTGCAAGTTTCAAAGAGAAGATAATTGGAGATGAAGTGACCCATTTGGGAATTTCCTTCAAATGAAACATATTTCTTGATAGATCCAATGATTCGATGCCTTTAACGTTCAATAAAGGAAATGGGTCAACGAGAAAATTGTCGGAGAGATCAAGGTTGAAGATTTTTGTTAAGTTTGCAAAACTTTTTGGTACTGTTCCTGAAAATTGGTTTTTTGAGAGATCCAATGTGTCTAAAGCTTTGAATTTTCCTAGAAAATCTGGGATTTTCCCGGAAAGTGAATTGTGTCCTAACTCAAGATACATTAGATTTGAAAAGAGAGATGAAATTGAAGGTGGAATTTTCCCGGAAAATTTGTTGTTGGAAAGTTCGAGAATTCTAAGGTCTGTGAAAGAAGAGAAAATATCTGGTATGTTACCACTGAGTTGGTTTCCTTTGAGACTCAAAAAAGTGAGATTTTTAAGGTTTTTAATGAGTTCTGGAATCTTTCCCGTGAGAAAATTGTTACCGAGTTTTAACTGAGTTACTTGAGTCAACTCAGATATTGAACTTGGAATCGTTCCCGTGAATCGGTTTCCTTCTAGACTCAAAGCTCCTAATTTGGTCATTTTGCCTATGTTTTCGGGTATTTGACCCGAAAGTTTGTTATTTTCAATGTAAATAAATTGAAGATTTGGTATCTTGAAAAGAGAATCCGGAAAAGGACCCGAAATATTATGGAGGTTTTGTAGGTAGAGTCCGTCTAAGTATTGGAGTTTTGAGAGTGAAGGTGAGATTGTACCTGATAAAAAACTTTTTGGATTTTCGGGATCACCCGATAATGACAAACTTGAGACCCGTTTGTTATCGAATAAACATCCTACTCCTGCCCAAGTGCAACAATCTGTACCTAATATCCATGATTTCAATATGGATGTCGGGTCAGATTTGATGCTAGATTTAAAATCTAATAGACCCGATTCGTCGTCCACGTGGCATTTGGCCCCATTGACATTGAGGGGTAGTAGGGTGGTAACAAAGATGAGAAAGGTGGTGGTGAGAAAGAGATTCATTCTATTTTTCTTAGAAGAGATTTGAGAATGGAAGAGATAGAATAAAACTCAAGGTGAGTGAGTGAAGTGTGAATTAATAAGAGATTTGGAGTTGAGGATAAGGTTTTAGGAAGTTTGGTTTTTTCTTTTAAAATTGAAGATGAAAATAGTAAGCCAACAAGTTTGACTAGGCATAAATGGCAAATGGTGTGTCATGATTTAGTACAAAAATTGATGTGTAGTAAATGCAATTTTCAGAGTCAATAAAAGTGCCCACCTCTTTAATGTGCATGTGCTAGGTGGTTCTACTAGTTTGATTCCACTTTGCACACATCCCTTGCATCATCACTAATGCAAAGGTACTAGAAAAATCAAAGATACTTAGCATTATCGTTTTAGGATATGTTTGGAAAATTAAAGAACCGTGGTGGTTTCGTGCGTTGAAATTTTTAGCATTTTGTTTGTTCTTGAATATAAAATGCTATCATTTATCTTTCAATAATAATACCGAATAATCCACAAGTCCTACCTATTAATAATATCATCAAGTTTTTTTAATACACATATAAAAAAAATATCAGAATGGAAAAAATGAGGAAGTCATATTTTCAGAAACTCAATTGAAAAAATTTAAATTGAAATCATATTTAATAAAAGATAAAAAAATGATACAATGATATTTCTATTTATATTTACTAGTGAACATTAATCTTCTAGTTACTTTCTCTAACTAATTCTAATTATAACTAATTATTTCAATTAATTATTTATTTATATTCTTTAAGAGTTTAAGTCTCTCTCAATATCAGAATTGGTAAATTTGTGAATATAAGTTTAAATTACAATTGTTGTAATATTTAGCGAGAATAAAAAAAATCTAAAAAATAGAAAATTGTAAGGTTTGTTTTTCAGTATATCTCATTTCTAAATAAACTTTTTATTTTAATTGTGTGAAATTCCAACTCATAATTTCAATAACAAACAAAATAGGATGCCTGTAGCTAGTTTTCTTGCTACCGATACACACATAAAAAGTAACAAACTTGCTAAGTCTAGTGGTGTGAGCACACTGAGGTAGACTCAAGAAAAAAAGGAACACAAATGATGAAGATCTCGTTTGATCGTTTCTCAGTTGATCTTTTTTATCTAATTTTGATTCTAAAATTTCACCTAATGATTTTAGAGAGAAATATAAGATTTAGAAAGATACACTTTTATATAATGATTTTGATGTAACTAAGATACTAACATTTCACTTAATAATAACTAACTTCTAATCATATCTAACTAAATAAGTAACTTTTAATTACCTTGAATTATATTTAATTACATCTAATTATATCTAACAATTTTGCAATTCTAACTTGTTAAAAAAATAAAATAAATACAATGTAACTGATGGAAAAAAATTACAAGTTGTAATCACATTGGTTAAACAAGAAAGGTGATGTAAAAAGTGGTAGCAGCCGATGTGCATTATTCTCGTCAACTCTTCGGCCTACTTTGAGCTAACTTGAAAATCTTTCGAGGTCTTCAAACACTAATTACATATAGAATCAAGAATCTCAATCTTAAGTTTTCAAATGTAAAATTTGGGTAATAGAGCTTAATCACATTAAGATTGAAACATAAAGAGAAATGTATAGTTATCCTAGGATAAAAGATAAAATAGAATGATAATTGATTTACTACCACATGTAAAAGCACAAAATTAAAAATGATTATCTAAACATATAGAAAAAGATAGAGAAAGATAAAATATTGAACTACCATAAGGTAGAAAAGGCCATTGTGGCTAATCAAGAAAGAAAATTTCAAGAAGTATATCCCCAAACACTTGGAAAAAAATGAGAAATATAATTGGAGCAACACATTTATCTTTTTACCCAAATGAGATTCAAATCTTGAAACCCAAGTTTTGTCCATGCTTATCACTGAATGAGAAGGTACAAGCATGGATAAATATACCATTATTCAATTTTTGGGTTTGCTCGTGATGATCGGCATAAAATGCTCTTATGTCACTATCTTAATCTCTAAGAGCCATTATGCCGTTGAAATTTACCATGACCTTTAAACTTCAACATTTCTTTTTAGTTACTATTTCTTGCTCAACGGTTGAGATTGCTTAATTACCATTTATTTCATGTGAACAAAACAAGTAAAGCAAATATATGTTGAAAGAAGATTGATGAATATGATTGATGATCATTTGATAGAGAAAACATCTTTGAATGAAAAAAAATTATATGACAAAGGAAAATGAAATGAAGATAACTAACTAACTATTTCAACTAACTGTAGTTGTAACGAAGTATCTATTTCTATTCTTAACAATATGTAAGAAAGTGTTACATGGTCTTATAAACATGGAAAAACGGAGTAATATATTAAACATTTATTTAGTTTTTTTCGATGATTGTTTAAAGCGGTCACTATAGTTTCTGAATATATCAAAATTGCAAAATACATTTTTCAATATTTCTTTTGTTAAACAAATTATGAACTAAACTCACCAACGAAAACACTTTTCTCAATATTTATTTTATGCAAATACAAATAGATGAGGGGGGATGGGAAAATGAGGTAGAGAGATGAGAAAGGAGAAGGAGGGGGATAGAAAGGTGTGAGAGTGTAGGGAGAAAGACATGAGATAGTAGATAGAGAGATAAAAGAGAAAAAAAGACACAAGAGTAGATAGTGAGAAGAGAGATAAGAGGAAAAAAAAGATAAGATAGTATATAGAGAGACATCAGAGCAGAGAGAGATAAGAGGGAGATAGTACAGATAGAAGAAAAAAATAGATAAAGACATGAGAGAGTAAAGAAAGGGAGAGAGAAGACATGAGAAAGATATGAGAGAGTAGAGAGATAATAAATTTTTAGTAGAAAATTTACGGGTATTTTATTATTTTTGATAGCATGCAAGATAAAAGTTGTCTCACTATTTAGCGAGCGGTAGAAATTTTATTTTTGTCTAATCACTTGCTCCCTGTTTTGTCTAGTCTCATTACCAATTTCAAAATCAAACAATGTACAATAAAAATAATTATGTTCAGTCGCTTGTTTTTTAGCAAATAAAACACACCGTACAACTTATATTGTTTTTTTTTTGTTCAAAAAATGCAAATAGTGTTTTTTTTAAATTGAATCACAATGTTTAAAACCTACAATTTTTAGAATAAAAGCAAAAAGCAAAAAAAAAAAAATACTTATTTGTACAATTATTTTGGGGATGAAAGAGTTTTTTATCTATTTGTTTCTCATTTGTTTAATTAATCATACAGACGAGATTGTTATAGTAATAGATATAACAACAACTACTAAGTATTTTCCCAACTTGGTCAACTACATGGATGAAATGACGTAATAGTGTTCTTATATAGCATATATCTTTCTAGTTCATTAGGTCTTTTTTAATAGTTTCTCTTATAGTTTTTTTAGGTTTTTTCTTGCCTTTAATGTTTTGATTATCCTCCATTTGATATACTCTTTTCACTTCAGAATCTATAGGTTTTCTCTCCACATGAACAAACTACTCAAGTCGAGTTTCTATCATCTTTTTGACTATATGTGTTATCCTAACTATCTTTATAATGTTGTCATTTTTAATTGTATCTTGTCTAGTCTTTTCACACATCCATCGCAACATTCACATATTTTCTAACCTTATTTTATCCTCACTAGTTTTTTATTGTCCAAGACTCCGTCCAATATAACATTGTTGGTGTTACAACTATGCGATAAAAAATTTCCTTCAATTTAAGTGGTACTTTTTTTTTATCACGTAATTAAAAAAACCCGAGACACTCATCCATTTCAACCATCCAACTTGAATTTTATGGTTTACATCTCCTTCTATTTCTCTTTTGGTTTGAAATATAGAACCAAGATCTTTAAACCATGTGAGTTGTGGTATGATATGATCTTTATGTTTCACCTCCAAATTGTGCATGTTTCTCCTACTACTGAACTTGTATCCCATATACTTTGTCTTGCTTCTACTTATGTGGAAGTCATACGCTTTTAAGACTTATCTTCAAGACTTTAACCTTTCATTTAGTTCATCCTTCAATTCTCCAAGTAGGACTGAATAATTTGCAAAAAACATGTGTCTAAGTTCTGGATCTTAGATATATTTTGTAAGTACATCCAAAACTAATGGTTTAAAGTTAACCCTTGGTGCAGTCCAATTATGATGGGAAAATCTTATGTGGCACCACCATGCATCTTTCTTCACACTAGTTAAGACCCCGTCATACATATCTTGCATAGTTGGAAGGTAAGCGATCTAAACCCCTTTCTTCTCTAGGGGTTTCCACAAAATATCTCTAGGCACTCTATCAAATGCCACACTTATCCTTGAAACATTGTTTTTGCTTTTTCTCTTTGTTCTCCTCCCAACCCTTACATCCATGGCCAAGACTTTATGTTGGATTGTCAAGCTCTCTCTTGATATGACTTTACGGTCCGTGAAAATCTTCATGTTTGATTTCCTAATTATAAAGAAATTGATTTAAGAACATGTCATCTTATTCTTGTATGTGATAAGACATTATTCTATTTTTCTAAAGCACATATTAGCTATAGTAAGATCTTGGCGAATAATCCAAGATCTTCTAGCATTGATAGAATATGTATTTGAAAAAATCACTAATACAAAATTGAGCTTTTAATACTGTAGGCGGTGACAATTTTATGGTTAAGACGGTTATATTGAGAATCGACTTAATAGATATTTTGTGACAATTTTATAATTATTTAAAACTTGTTTAATGCGGTTATATTAATAACCGATTTAAGTCAAATACCGTATATGATTTAAAGGTAATGTTTTATCTTCCATCTTATTTACAGTTAACTACATGAAACTTTTGAGCTTCCACCTTATTAATTATAAATCTTTTATATTCTTACATTTACTCCATTTTTATTTTACTTTAGTAGTTATTTGTAACAAATGAGATGAATACGTACAACTATGGATAAATTTTTACAACTTACTTTAAAAAAACAAATTTTAAGAAAAATTTTATTGTTGTTAATTTTTAAAAAGAACCGGTTACATTTTGAAGAAATAAGACATCATTATAGGATTTGTCATAGTTATACAAAACAAATATGGCATGATGATTTGTTAAACATGACAAATCTATGAGTGTGACTACTATGTACGTTACATATGTTGAACATCTTAACATAGTTATTTCATGGATGCAAATACATAATTTTTTACATGTTGTTATTGATTGTATTTTTTATATTTGTATGATAAAAAATTATAAGTTGTTATTGATTGTATTTTTTAATATTCATATGATAAAAAAAAATTATGATTCAACCGATATTGATTGTGTGTTTTTTTCTTCCAGATATTTGATGACACGAGATCAATTCATCCGGATCAAAGTGAATAAGTTCAAAAACATCGTGTGGATTTTATTTTGAAATTAATTGAAGAAAATGACGATACTAATATATGTCTATTGAATATTGCTAGTGGCTTTGTAATTTTGTTAATGGATATTTAATTATTTTTTTCTGGATTAGTCGGAAATGAGATACATTTTATTTGTAATCTATATTTTTTTTTTTATATAAATATGAGATATTGTGATATTGTATATTTTGATTATTATATGGTTATATAAAATTGTGATTATAAGTGCAAAACTCTTATTTGAAATTTAATACAAAATATCGCATGAATTAGTAGCATAAAAACAAAATGAGAAATTTATATAAAAAAAAATTATTATTTTAATTATATCTATTAAGTCAGTTGGTCAAAATATCTGACTTAAAAAGATGATGTATTATACTGAATTTACGATGTTTAAGTCAGTTAAGCTGAATCGACTTAATATGATGAAACTCTATTAAGTCGGTTCATAAAACGAGTTAAAAAACACCATATATTTTAAGTCATTTGCTGTTAACTCGGACACGAAATCGACTTAAAATATACATTTTAACCGACTTAAAAAGGCAAAATTCTACTAGTGAATCCTAAGTTCTATATTATTAAAAGATAAAACTCTACAATAAAATTTAGGGTAAAATATATTTTTAGTCATTATAAAATTATTATCTTTTAAATTTAGTCCATAAAAATAAACGTTCACTTTAGTCCTGATTTTGATTTTATATGAACTTTTTTAAGAATTAAAAATATTAATTTTTTTACAAAAACTTTTTAAAATAAAGATATCAACGGAATAAATAATTTTCACGGAAAATTTAGAATCTTTTACAAAAACTAAAAATAAAACTTATAAAAAAATGTATACCCTCACATTACAAATTGATTTTATAAAAATAAATTAGAATCAATTTCAAATTTAAATCTATAAGAATGTAAATCCTATTTAAGATGTATAAAGTTATAATCTAGATGTTTATGTTTTTCGCAAAATATAATCTAGATGTTGATAACAAAATTTTATAGGTTCCTTATGTCTACTTCAAGACATGATTCATTTTGTAAAAAAAAAAGCACGTGGTTTCATAGTCACAATTTGGACACACAAAATATTATTTTTGTACAAACAATAAGTATAGCATCCAAAGGAAATTATCATAAAAAAGTGCTCTGTCAAAAAATGTTTGAATTTTAAAACATATTAAAAAAATGGAAGGTGTGACACGGGCCCAAGTATTTTAACGAAATGAAAATATAACTTTTAATATTCACAAAATTTTTCAGTTAAAATTTTAGTTTGTTGACATAATCATGTTTAATTGATTTTTAATTTTAATAATAATTTTTTTGAAATATATTTATATTATTATAAAAAAATTAGATAAATAATTTAAGATAAATTAAATATAAATTTATTAATATAAAAAATTAAAAATATAAATTTAGATTCTTCTTTATAAAAAAAGAAAATATAATTTTAAAAATCAAATTTTGAGTTCATATTTTATTTAAAATTTTTGTATATTGTTCTAAAACATGCTTAAAAAAATTCAGTCGAAAATATATGTTAACTTAATTGCAAAAATTAAACCTACATACACAATAATTTTGTAAAGAAAATATTTTTATTTAATAGAATTAAAATTGAAAGATTTATACAAATATCAATATCGTTAAATTGAATAGGATCGCAAAATAGTTATATGAATTAATTATATTAAAATTTATAATTCTTTTATTGTTTTTATTTTATGTTTGCTCCTAAAATTATTCCTAATTATATAATATTGATTGATTTTTATGTTTCACGTACAAAAAACATCCACATTTTAATAGAAAAAAAACATGAAAGATTTAAATTTTATTAGGACAATAAAATTTAGACAATAAAATTTAGATTTAATTGCAGTTTTGGTCCCCTAATTTTAGTTAAATCGCGAAAGTAATCTCTCTATTTTGTTTCTCCCTAATTTTGGTTCAAAATTTGATGAAATTTTATTTTTTTTTTCATTTTTTAAGTCACAGTATGCCTCAAGATCTCATTTGCAACAATTATACATAAAATCTATGATAAATGATATAATACAACTTTAAAAAATGAAATTTTATCAAATTTTAGACTAAAATTCTATTTTGGGATCAAAACCGGAAAAAAATAAAATAAAAGACTATTTTTACAATTTAGTTAAAATAAATGGACTAAAATTGCAATTAAACCTAAAATTTATTTAATCAATAAAAAATATAGAATAAAGAAAATTAAAATAATTTTTTTTTTCTTTACAGTCTTAAACCCTTAAACCCTTTCAAACGGAAACGTAGAAAGAGCAACAACAAATTTGTGAGTTTTCAAAGAGAATCCATCTCCAGGTGATCAAATTCATGTTCTACTTAATTATTCATTTTTTTTGTTCTATTATTAAAAAATGGGTCCTTTTTGTTGTTGTTAATGTTGTAAGCTTCAAAAAAATTTGCGTCTTTTACAGAGTTAAGAATAAGAGCCTTGATTTCTAGTTGTACCCTAATTTTGTTTTTGTGTTTGTCGGTTAGTGTTATTGCGGGTACCAAATAATGTTTCTTTTGTTTATTTGGATTTTGATTTTGATTTTGTTATCACTATGAGGTATGTCTTCAATGATATTTGGTGTGTTTGGGGGGTTTCGTTTTGCTTATCCTAACATCAAGTAGATAACAGTAACACCCTTTAAAACAAAGCAAATCAAACCTATGAAGCAGTGTTTGAAAAACCGGACCAAATCGGCCGGTTCAACCGGGAATCAGCCAGGTCGTGAGTAGGGGTGTTACAGGTACGGGTAAACCCGCAAATCCCGTCACCCAATTCAACCCAACCTGCATTTTGACCCAACCCATTCAAGTTCGGGTTTAAACCGTTAAAACTCAATTATGTTTGGTTTGGGTAGCGGATTTAACTTTTTGAACCCATAAATATGTGAACCCAACCCGTTGACAGAGTATATATATAATTTTATTTAACTTTTTAGTTTTTACTATTGATGTATAGTTAAAATTTAATTGTTGGACTATGTTTGATAATTTGTTGTTATTTAAATTATTTTAAGTGTTTTTGTGTTTTGGTGGATGTATTTTAAGTATTAAATAGGGTATGTTGCGATATAATTTTATTATTTTTTAGATGTTTAAGTATTTAAATTTAATTACATGTTTTTAGAATAAAAACAAATTTTTTTTTATTACTTGTGAACCCAACTCAACCCGCTCATAATTAATTGTGTTGGTTTAGTTTGGGTTTGATGGAAAAATCATGGGTTGAGAGTTCAACCCAACCCAAATAAAATTAATCAGTTCGGATGTTGGATTTGGCCAAAAACGACCCAACCCAACCCGTGTACACCCCTACTCAGTGGGTGATTTGATCCCAGTTGTATCATAGTCTGGTTGAACCGGATTGAATAACGGTTGAACCGGCTAAATCGTGGTTGGATCATTGGGTTTTAGTTTTCCACTTTTAGACTTTTTTAATACTATTTTATTTATTAATCAACTCATTTGTCATCTAGTTCAATTGTGGTTTAACCGATTGAACATGAGTCGGAGGTCTCACTGATTTCATCTCTGGTTTGGTTTTTAAAACATTGCTATGAAACAATGACATAGACATGGCACAAACTGACATTGACACTAACATGTAAACACTGATGTCTGATAGTAATTTTAGCAAATAGAAGTGATTAAATGTGACCGCATCTCTGTGTTAGATATCGTCATGTGTCGGACACTAGACACATTTTTAATTTGAAATGTCGGTGCTATTTAGATCAAAACAATATCTAGTAGATTTTGATCCTCAAAACTAGGTTGAAGCTTTAAGTGATTTACTTGCTTTACAGTCTAAAGTAAGTAATATCAATCACCAATCATTGATTAATAAAGTTAAAATTATATGTTTGTTGAAATAACAATGTTTCTTATTTCACTACCTACTCACTTTTTAAACAAACTAAATCCCAGAACTTAGAGTTTCAGACCCTATCTTTGACAGTGAGTATATCAGATGGATCACTTTGCAGCAGCTGAAGAGCAATTAGCTTCACAGAGGCTTAGGCAGAAACTTGATGAAGTGAATGTAGCAGCACAAACTAATCTTGCCCCTGTTCAAGATCATGTCAATTATACTCTCCAGGTTCTTTCTGGTCTCTTAAAGTCATAATTACTTCAATGGTTGTTTAAACTTTTAATACTAAAACTGTATCTTTCCTTGGAATATTGAATGGTTTTTTTGTTTGATGACTAAAACTATATTGGAATTGGTACCAAGAAAGTTAATACCATCTTGGTATTAAAGGTTTTGACTTTCTATATCTTTTTTCTTTTACACCGAATACTTAGAAAATTTTAAATATATATAGATAATGCTTTTGCATATAGTGGTAATATTTGGAAATTCCTTTTCTTGAGAAATATTATTTCTGTTTCATAAAGTTGATTGTTTGATTGAATATTTGCAGAAAGCCTATTTTAAATGCGCATATGAGTGCTTTGATAGAAGCAGAAGGCAGGAGGAGATAAGCAATTGTGTTGAAAATTGCAGTGTACCTCTTTCTAATGTGCAACAGGCTTTTGATAATGAGATGGCAAAGTTTCAGGTAAGCTACCATGTAATAATGTGATCGTACTCTCTCATTTTGTGATTTGTTATTACTACGTCAAATTTGTTAGGTGTTTATAAAATTATTAAGAAAATTCTTATGAATTACATTTACAGAAGCCTTGAACCTAGAATAAAGGATGCTTAATCTTAGCTTAGCCACTTTCTCCCAAAGCTTCATACTTCAAGTATGACTTGTGAGTTCAGTTCCTATATAATTTCCACAATTTTGTTTGTCATTTGTTCTTAATGATAAGGACTAAGATATTTTCCTTTATTCAGTTGGCATACTCTTAGACTTCATAATCTTGTTGAACAACTTTGCGAGTCCTTTTCATACCTCAATAGATATTTTATGTGGCCCAATTTCCTTACTCTTGGCCATTCTCTATAGTTACTAAATTTACCTCAGATTCTTATTTTTTTGGTCATGGGAATAATTTTGATCCTCCTCTCTAGTGTCATTTGATGTCAAAGAATGCATCAAACTCTGAACTCTGAGGCATATTCTCTATACCACCAATTGCACTGATGAAACCGCTTTTATCTGTTCAAGAGGTTAATAGGGTTTGCAACCACTATTGTTGCCGACTTGCCACTTTTTCTGGGCTAAGTCTGAACTAGCATGAATAGAGAATATTGATGGTGTTCTGGAGGAGTTAATTTGGTGATTTGATGCAAAGATCCAGTGCAACGTTGCTATTTCTGTTGTGATGCAGCTGAAACATTTGAGTTATTTGTAACCAGAAGTTTTGAACCTTTCTGTTGGTGTGATATCCAATGGATTCTGATTCAAGGGGGCATTTAGTTTCCTGGTGAGTGTTTCAGAGGTGGTTCTCGGGGTCTTAGTGCGTTCCAAATTTTTTTCTATGCAATTTTCTGGTGTTGTGATCCTTGAAAATTGCTTTTTCTCTGAGATTGTTGTTTGTTGGTTAATTTGAGACCCATATTGAGAAGACTGTGGTTATGAAAATGTGGACAATTTGTGATACAAATTTGGAGGGATAATATAGTTTGACACTTGCAATATTGTTGGCTGGCCAGATTCACATGTTTAGGTACAACGATTGGGAACTGTGCCCTGGCCTGTACGACAATTGCGTTGATGCTGTAACTATCTTGGTTGCACAGTCGGGTTATATATGATTTGACACCACAGTAAGCTAAAAAAATGCAGGATTATCAGGCAGTTCTGTTCTACTTTCTGTTTGCAGGATTAGGTTGATACTTAGAATTAAGATAGCTTTACAGGCGATGATAATATTGGGTACTAGATTGGTCTCATATCTGTTCTTACATTATTAGTCTACTATTGTCTTGTGGAGTCAGCCGTGTAGTGTTTGTCGACAAAATTAGGCTTTACCAGCTCCTTAGAAACCTTTTTGACAATAAGGTTTGAAAAGAAAGAGGTCAAGTCTCTTGAGCTGACTTGCGGTGTATTCGCCATTCTGTGATGTGTTAGTTGGAGAGGAATGTTCACATTTTTTGAGGTTAAACTAGCAAAATACCCGCTCATCAGCACGGGTCATACATGCGGATCGTGTGAGGTTGGTTACTATATGAAGATAGACAATATATACATAATATAGGAAAATCAAGACTTGAGTTGTTAGTTCCCCTCATCGTTTGTTCTACTTCCATGGAAATTTTTATGCATATGTATTTTTTCTTCCATGAATAACAAACACTCAAGGTTATTCTTGTGAGAAATAAAACATCCAAAACGTGAATGAGAAAACCAACGGTTTAAATTTAAACACCGATTACTTGTTACGCATGTTCACGGAATATCAATTGTTAATTTTCTCATCAAAATTACTTAGGTCACTTTCTTTGCTAGTCTATTGTCCAATTATTTTTGGTGTAAATCAGACATCCTCTGCGTGCATATGCAGAGACTAATCCTCGAGCCAGGTAAGGCCACAATGGACGGCAAAACTCTCCTAATAGTTTTAACTTGCTGCATTCCTAAATCTGATTAATGTCCAAATTATTTGTACATTTTGTATTAATTTACTTATTGGTTTATGACTTCTGCAGAATGTTCTATTTCCTTGAAGCATTGTAATTTACTATCTCTAATAATAGTGTTGTCAACTTGGTGCAGGAGAAGTTGAATAGATCTCTGATGGTTTGTCAAGATAAGTATGAGGGAGCTAAGCTCCAGAAGAAAACCGGAGCGATGAATGACATGATTTCCTGCGCCGACCAAGCAATTCAAGAAAGCATTAATATGCTGCCGCTTCTTACTAACAAGTTGAAGACTTCCTTTGGCATTCGCGACAATGATTCTTCCTAGAAAAATTTGCTTGTCAACATTTATCTTCAATTGTGAAAGCAAGTTGGTGCAAGACATTATTTAACTCTTTTTGGAACACAAAAGTTAACATACTTCATTCCTGTTATTGGAAGGTTGATGCATCTTGATTCATCAATAAATTTAATGTATTCTTAAGACATTCAGAATTGTTATGCATATACAGATAATATTGTAGTTTATTTACTTGCTTTATAGAGGCGCCAAATCCAAATCTTAGGATCTTAATAATTTTTTTGCTCAAGAGTTTTACTTGAATCCTTTGCCTTTTTCACCATTAAGAAAAATAGGAGAAAAAGGACATTTTAACGTGTATTACTTCTACACTTATATTTTACTATTATGCTTTGATTACTTATTTTATTATTCATCTCATAGCTCAAACATTGTAATCGATCAAGTAAAGTGACTTAATCTTGAATTGAGATCACATATATCATTTAGCATTTGGAAAACCACGTCGAAAAGTCACATCGACGTAGAAGCTTAGTTTTGTAGCTTTGATGTTTCCACGACAAAATTGCCATGAGATGCAAGAATGAAATTTATGTAGTTGATCCAAACAAATGTTTAGAAGGAGTTTAAGTATTGATATTTGATTGAATAAATTCTTAACTTTGATAAATTTAGTTCATTAAATTATAAGATATTATTTTAATTATAGTCAACTGACCTTAATTTTGATGAATCCAAGCAACTTTATCATTAGGAGAAATTTGTGAATATGATGATGCATTTTGCATTGACTTGGTTGAGAGTGATAAAAATAAATTAATATCTATCAAATTACAAATAATTAAGAGAATAAAAATATAAAATAATTAAGAGAATAAAAATATAAAGGAGAAGTTGTATTTACCTCCTCTAAAGTCACCTTAAATGATACTAACACTCTATTTATCTGTCATTTATAAAAAAAAATAAATTAGAATACACACTTTGATTATGCTACTAAGAACATAATCATACATTTCAAAATTGCAAATACTAAGCGTATAGTCGTATCTTTACAAATTAAAACAAAAACTCTAATTGTGACATATAGAAAATGACATGAATAGATGTAGGTGTGACAAAAAAATGTTTGATGAGTTTTTTTTTTAGTGTGTATAAAAGAGGCGAATTTTTTTTCTTCAAAATTAGAGGGAGTATTAATGTCATTTAAAGTTACCTAAGGAGAGGTAAATGCAATTTTCTCAAATATAAAACATACTTAGTCACAAAAAATTATAAAACGTATTCTCATTATACACAATGAGAAAATAAACATTTAGTCCTGAAAAAAGACATTAAAAATAAATTAATTTCTTAAAATGAAAAAATCAAATAAATAAAAGTTCAAGAAAAGACACTTGGTTACCTAACGTTGAAGAATAAGGGGTAGAAGACGTAATATCTCAATGCAGAAATTTTTTAAATGTACCTCTCATGGACATCAAAGAATGCACTAATTACAATTCGGTTGTAGCTCTAAGACAACTTGACTATCCTATGTTGAAGAAATAAGACGATGAGTCACTAGAATCTTTGGATTTGCACAATAAAAATACAGAAGATCCACATATGTTATGGATAATAAGTCGAGCTTGAGAAAATATTATTTAGAAAAGGTCAGAGTAATTAGATGTAGAAGTTGTAGCACAGAGGAACATTATTGGCAATGGGTAAAGAAAAGAGTCCAATAAATCAAGTTGACTTTCAACAATACACCTTAAGGTGATCAAGAAATACCTAAACCTGCTCTCTTATAAATGAGGAAATAGTAGAACTTAAAACATCATTATTAAAATCTAAAGAGGAGAAAAAAAGACTTACAAGCGAATTTAGAAAAAGTCTCTAAAGAGAACAAAGACTTACAATTAGAAAACACTTGTAAGAATCGATTTATTGAGAGAAGTAACAAGACGTTGAAAATTGAAGAGGTGAATAAACTTGACATACAAGATTGTTTGATATATGCAAATGAAGAATTAGATGTGCAAAAACGAGAAAAGAATGAAGCTATAAAAGAGGTCTATATGTGGAAACAATTGTGAATAAAATTTGCAAGCTTTGAAAGAAATGTAAAAAAAGAGTTTGAAGATTTAATGAAACAACTTAATGAGATGGTAGCTAAGTATGAGAATCAAATAAAAAAATGAGAGGCAACGCAAAAAATAAATTGAAGAATTACTTTTAAAACATCAGGATGCACAGAAAACAAAGATGAGGACTTCAAGAGAATTGAAGAATTACATTGAATATCAAAAAAAAATTGATAATGACTTAAAAGAATGAAACCATATGTTGAGCGAATTGTTTTACGATAAAGGCAAACATTGGAAAGATTTCTTTTCAAAGTTGACAATGCTAGTTAATATAGCGATCGTAAAAATTCCAAAACATCTAAAAGAAATTGATGCAGTAATGCATCCGCTTGACACTCCAAACAAAGTTTACAAGTTCGTTGAATATTGCAAAAACTTGATAGAAGAATTGGAGGAGGAAATTAATTGTCCTATTAAAAGAGATGATTCAAATGCCACAGTCGATGTAATTTTTAATTTAAATGTGGTACTCTTTTCTTTATCAATAAATAATTTGTTGTTTTATTTATCTATCCTCCTATTTTTTTGTACTAATAATTTGTTTTTGGTAAGAATATTCACATAACACTTAACGATTTCTAACATTCAATTATCATATAAAAAAAATAGATAATTAAACGATTTAATCTTCATTCAATTCATGTTTTATTACATGCTCATAATTTTTTTTAATACATGCTTATACCATTTTCAATTCTTCCCAAACTTATACGGGAATTTCTAAGTATAATATAGGGCGATGGCATCACTCACATTTGGGTTGTTAAAGTTAAAACAGTTATTTAAAGAATTTTGAGATTAATATTTTCATTGCTTTTGTATCCTCTGACAGCATTTGGCCTCCACTTCTATTATATACAATTAGAGATGAGAATAGGTTATACCGTTCATCAAGGGCCAATGGTATGACTTACGGTCTGACCTATTTAATAAAAAGGTTAGGCTCATACTATTTTTAAGATATATTTATTTAAATAGGTTCAAACTCAGAGTTATAAAAAAACCTATTAAGTCTGACAGACAGAATTATGTATATTTTATTTTTTATTAATTTTATTTTTTATTATTATTATTATTATTATTTATCAATAATATTATTTTTATTTTAAAGTCTGTCGATTAGACAATCACCCAATAGTTGTTCAATATTCGATAGCGATTCCATATTCGATAATCGTTCCATATTCGATAGTCGTTCAATTAGACAATCACTCAATAGTCGTTTCATATTTGTTTGAGAGGTAATAATGGGTGTATTTGTTTCAGAAAAAAATCTATTCTTTGAATTGAAATAAAAAATCATTTTTGAAGGTTTAAATAATGTTTGTTTCAGATTTTAAAAAGATTATTTTGTTAGAAAAATTATTTTTTATTTAATATATATAGATATATAAAGTATAATATGTAAATGTTTTAATATTAATAAGACTATTAATTAGACTTCCAGATCAGGTTAGAATTTTAAAAAGGTTAAGTTAGACAGAAAAAAAACATATGATAGACTATAGACTAGACTTAAACTTAAAAAATTAATTATATGTCAGACTTAGACCTTTTAAAATTTAGTTTGGTCTGACATATTCTCAACCCCTTTACACAATAAACACATTGATATTCCCTGTCATTTCATCCGTTGATTCGGGATTTCAAAATTGCATATGTTTCATTCAAACATCAGCTAACATTATTTAATTCCAAAATTTTATTACCAAGTTAGTTGCTTTTATAAGGACAGCACATAATTATTTTAAGCCACATGAACAATATAATTACGCTATCTAATTATATAACATATTTCCTTAAACTTCATATATATTAATAGCAACGTATCTGTTGGAAATAAATTGAATTTTAAAGTTAACATGTGAATTGAAAAAATGTACGAAGTCTCAAATATAGAACATTACATATGTGTTTATAAGGTGGAAGTATTATCTTTAGATATTATTATATCAAAAAAAATAATCTTTTTTTAGTCAACAATTAATGATTGATCCTAATTTTACTGCACTTTAAATATTTTTCTTAGTATTTTGGTCAAATAAGGTTGTTATACAGGAATCTTAATTTTACTTCTCCCTAATTTATTACACCAAATTGTATACATTTCCTAAGTTTCACTTATATGTCGTAGTTCCGTCGATTTTTGACTGGTTTTAATATCAATCGATTTTTGAATGATCATAATATTACTATTGTTTTAGAGCGATTTTTACGTTGTAGTTCTTTTGATATATGGATGATAATACTAGTTTTATCTTGGGGATTTTGTGATTAATAGTCTACCTTACACAATTTGGACAGTGCCGCAATATATTTATTTTGAAACAAGTTTTTCAAAATTCAAAAACAACATTTTAAGATGTTTCTTTCTTCTATGTCAACAGAAGAGATTAAAGGATTTGGTTATGATGCCTATGATTTCAATGAACTATTTCAGTTTGAGACAAATAGAAAATGATAAGAAAGCTGAAGAATTAACCCAATTGCTTGTTGATGAGATGACTACTATTGTTCCAGTAGTACTACGAGAAAACTGAGGCTAAAAAGTATGTTGTGAGCAGCTATCTAGAGTATCAGATGATCGATGACATATTTGTGGAGAGTAAAATTAAATTGTTGTTATTATTGACAAACTGCCCTTGTTTGGAAGGATTTCAAAAATTCTCTCAAGCATGAAACAAAAGAATTTTTGTATAGAGAGTCTCAGAGATGATGGAAAAAAATAGTGTTTATGGTTTTCTTCTGAATAAAGCATAAAGACATATTTGTACACCAATTATAAATATGATATTTTTATTGAGAAATGGTACAACACTCATGACATGTTTAAATTAAATGTTCAAATTTAATAAAATGTCTCATTCTACTTACATATTGTGTGATTTTAATATTTGACATGCTAGACTCTTCATTTGATTTCAAACTTAAATAACTTAGGTTTAATTCCAAAGTTATCTTTAAATGATTTTGTAAAATGTGATTTTTGTAGTTAAACTAAAAATAACAAGGAGTTCTGATAACTCTTCATCATATGCATATTTTCCCACTGTTTTAGTCTTATTTATCTTCAATCATTAGTTAAATTAAGGAATTATTTGATATATTTGGTTTACTTTTGCTCTTTGAATTAATAAAATATTATGCTTGTATTTCAGTGATTAAGTAGGAATTTTTCGTAATTTTACATTGCGTTTTGTTTTAAGTGCAGTGCTGAATTTTGGCGAAAAATCAACATGACATATGTGGAGTATTTCAGCCATAGTTGGAGTTCTAGATGTCCAATCAGTGTCACTCCAAGTGCTAATGAAATCTAAGATCCATATCTATAACTTTCATGAAGACACTGGGACCAAATTCAGACGCGAAAGATGAGCCAAATGCAAAATACGTCAGCCAGCAGATGCTGTGCGCCCGGAGCGCGCCTGGAGCGCCTGGAGCGCATTTCCACACAGTCAGTACTGTCAATACGCGCCCGGAGCGCAAAGACTGCGCCTGGGGCGCGTGACGCGGATCAGCAATCATAAAAACACAATTTTTTTTACTGTTTAGGTATCTTTTTGACTCTTGGGAAGTTGGGAGACTTGTGTCCTAGCATAGAAACTCAAAGACGGTCGTTTCTAACGCCATTGAAGCAGTTTTATCCAGAATCATCCATGAATCATTCTTGTAATTCTTCTTTAATCCTTATCTTTTGTATCTCTGCCATGAGTAACTAAACCCTATTTGTTAGGGATGAGTGTAACTAGATGAAACCCTTATCTTTCTGATTTGATTTCTAGTTATATGAATGAGTTTATTGAATTGTTTTTCTCATCTCTGTGCTTAATGCTTTTTATTGCTTGATCAACATTAAAATGTTCTACGATTTGTATTTTGAAACGGAAGTGGACTTTACCAATGCTTGAGATGAGAAATTCATGAATTTGTAGTCTAGGGATAGATGCAGGTCATGAAACCAATTAAATTAGTTGCAAAGCAATAATTTACAAGAGAATTTCTATACGGTAATGCTTAATTCTAATATTAAATCTACTAAGGAATTAGGGGTTACTTTGGAATTAAAGGTTCTGTCACTAAGACATTAGGGCAAGAATAATAAAGAGAATTCGGTAATAATTCAATAAAGGAATTCAGTAACTAGGATCAAATTAGACACCAAGGTTGGATTCGAAGTGAAACTCATCCCTGACATTTTTCTCATTATAAAAGATCAATTTTATTACTGTTGTTAATTTCAAATATTATTTCAATCTACTTGGGAACCTTTTGTTCAATTTCAGTAATAAATATAATTCAATAGTAAAACGCAATCCTTGAGTTCGACACTCGGTACTACCATTTTATTATTACTTGCAACGATTCAGTACACTTGCTGAAACACTATCAAGTTTTTGGCGTCGTTGCCGGGGATTGCCATATCACTATTGAATTTAATTTATTTACTTAATTGAAATTTTTTGCTCTGCAAGAAAATTTTTGTTTTTTTTTCTTTGTCCTTATTTTAAAACTCTTCATTACTCACAATCTGTCTAACCTTGTATGCGAGGCCAGTCCTTAGCTGAACTTATCTTTGATCCAGAAATTGAAAAAACAGCGAAAGCACATAGAAAGGCAGCTCGAGAAAGGAGACAAAGGGAAAGACATTTAGTAGTGGAAGAAGATGTTTTGGGTGATTTTGTCACATTTATTGAAATGGCCGATCCACCACCACCACCACCAGAACGCACTCTCGGAGAGTATGGGAATCGAAATAGAAATCGTGCTCGATTACCCATTCATCACCAACTGGTTACAGTCAATAAGTTTGAAATAAGCTCTGCTCTATACCGAGAGTTGAAGGAAATTCATTTTACCGGTAGACATAACGAAGACGCCAATAGACATCTCACAAATTTCTTTGAATTATGTGAAACAGTGAAGGTGGATGGTTTATCTGAGGAAGGCAAGAAATTGAAACTATTTCCATTCTCATTGATAGATGATTCTAAGGAGTGGTTTCTTTCATTCCCTGCTGACAGCATCACCATATGGGATGACCTTGAGGATAAGTTCTTGGAACAATATTTCCCCCCAGCCATGTTCGTTATAAAAAGGCAAGAAATCACCGGTTACAAACAGAAAGAGGGGGAATCTCTTCGTGACACTTACATGAGATTCAGAAACTTACTAGCCGGATGTCCTAATCATGCTTATGATGACACTGCCCAAATGCAAATATTCTATAATGGCTTGAGGCCGAGCACTAGAATTATGTTGGATGCCACAGTAGGTGGTTCTTTGAACTACAAGACCGCAACAGAAGCACGAAAGATTATTGAGATCATGGCATCAAATGAATAGATGATGTTGTATGACAGAAGTGGTGGGTCAACAAGTGGCGTAATGGAATTGAATGTTATGGATGGGTTAGCTCCAGGAAGGTTGCTATCGAAGATGGAAGAGGTCATTTCCACTGAGATAAAGAAGGGAATGGCAACTCTAAATATACAACCCCAAGTGGCCCCTGTCAAATTACTTAAGCAGACTAGTTGTAACGTTTGTGGAGGAGCACATAAAACTGGAGTTTGTGAAGCATTAGATGACAATGAGGTAGAAGAACTAGAATAGGTGAATTTTGTGAATAATAACAACAGGCAGAATAACCCCTATTCTAGTACGTACAATCCTGGTTGGAGAAATCATCCGAATTTTTCTTGTAGAGATCAACAAGGTGGATCTCAGGGTCAACAAGGAGCTCAAACAAACCAATTCCCACCTAGAAAGGCTGCTTGGGAGAGCGCTATAGAGAAACTAGTTACAAGCACAAGTTCTTTCATTGAAGAGTCAAGAGCCGTCCAGAAAAATCACTCTGCATCAATAAAGAATCTTGAGACTCAAATGGGTCAACTTGCTCAACAAATGGCACAAAGAACGTCTGGAAATCTGCCTAGTGACAGTTCCGAATCCAAGAAACAATGTCAATGCAGTGACCACGAGGAGTGGCAAGGTGAGTGAACAAGCACCACCTGAAGCCAAACAGAGTAGAAGTACCCTGACTTCAACCCACCGGGAGGAATTGGTCACACCAATAACAGTTGAAGAGCACATCGCTATTGAAAAGGAGGAAGAACCTGTAGTACAAAAAAGGGAACCACTGCCAAAACCAGAAATTCGACTTCCATTCCCTCAAAGATTAAGGAGGGAAGAAACTGAAAAACAATTTGGTAAGTTTCTTGATATTTTTTAAAAATTACATATTAACATTCCTTTTGCAGAAGCACTAGAGTAGATGCCGACATATGCCAAGTTCATGAAGGAGATTCTGTCAAAAAAAAAGAAAAATCGGAGGAGAGACAATTATGCTTACTGAAGAGTGTAGTGCTAAACTACAGAGGAAGTTGCCACCGAAGCTCAAGGACCCTGGAAGCTTCTCAATCCCGTGCGCTATTGGAAATAGAACTTTTGGGAAGGCTTTGTGTGATCTTGGAGCTAGTGTGAGTCTTATGCCCCTTTCAATATACAAAAAATTGGGCATTGGAAAAGTCAAGGACACACAACTGATGTTACAGTTTGCAGACCGCTCAATGAAACATCCCTATGGAGTGGTGGAAGATGTGTTGGTTAAAGTGGATAAGTTCATCTTTCTGGTAGATTTTGTGGTACTAGATATGGAAGAAGACAACGACATTCCTTTGATTTTGGGGAGACCGTTCTTAGCAATAGGGAGAGCTATGATTGATGTAGCAGATGGCACCTTAACCTTAAAAGTAAATGAGGAAACCGTCACTTTTAACATTCTAAAAGCCATGGAACACTCAAAAGAAAGAGAAGGGTGCAATCGAATCGAGATCTTAGATGAGATAGTCAATGAAGAAATAAAGCATCAAACACCCAGCCTACCATTAGAAAGAGTTTTATGTCTACCCCAAGATGTCGTTAAAGAAAGTGAAGACCCAAGGATGAAAGAGGTGTTGGCCATGTTAGAAGCATCACCATCTTACTCTCCCCGTTTTCCTACTAGATGGGAGGAGTTGAAAGGGAATGAAGACAATTCCGCGGAGAAAAAGACACTACTGATTGAACTCAAGCAGCTACCTCTTCATTTGAAATATGTATTCCTGGGTGAAGAAGAAAAAAATCCAGCAATAATCAGTGCAAGCTTAAGTGAGTTACAAGAAGAAAAGTTGTTGAGAATTCTGCGAAAGCACAAGGGTGCTATCGGCTGGTCCATCGATGACTTGAAGGGAATAAGTCCAACTTTTTGTATGCACAAAATCCTAATGGAGGATAATCACAAACCGGTAGTACAACCCCAAAGGAGATTGAATCCAGCAATGAAAGAAGTGATTAGGAAAGAGGTGGTAAAGCTCCTAGAAGCTGGTCTCATATACCCAATTTCAGATAGCTCTTGGGTGAGTCCCGTCCAAGTTGTACCAAAAAAGGGGGGAACGACTGTCATCACAAATGAAAAGAACGAGTTAATTCCTACTCGAACAGTTACAGGTTGGAGAGTGTGTATTGACTATAGAAGATTGAACAGTGCTACGAGGAAGGATCATTTCCCGCTCCCTTTCATTGATCAGATGCTTGAGCGGTTAGCCGGACATGAGTATTACTGCTTCCTAGACGGCTATTCGGGATACAATCAAATAGCTGTAGCGTCCGAGGATCAAGAGAAAACTGCATTTACATGTTCGTATGGGGTATTTGCTTATCGAATAATGTCGTTTGGACTGTGTAATGCGCCGACCACATTTCAAAGGTGCATTATGTCCATATTTTCTGATATGATTGAGAAACATATCGAAGTATTTATGGACGACTTTTCTGTATTTGGTTCATCCTTTGTTTGATTAATCTATCCCTTGTATTAGAAAGGTGTGAAAAATCTAACTTGGTCCTAAATTGGGAAAAATGCCATTTTATGGTAAGAGAGGGAATTGTGTTAGGCCGCCGAATCTCCCACAAGGGGATCGAGGTAGACAAGGCCAAAGTCAATAACTTCCCCCTCCTACCAACGAAAAAGCCATTATAAGCTTTTTAGGCCATGCTGGATTTTATAGAAGGTTTATAAAAGACTTTTCAAAAATTGCAAAACCACTTACAAACCTACTTGTGAAATACACACCTTTCAAATTCAATGAGGATTGCTTGAATGCTTTTAACAATTTGAAAAACCAGCTGATAACTGCCCCCATTATCACTGCACCGGACTGGTCACTACCTTTTGAAATCATGTGTGATGCAAGTGACAGTGCTATTGGGGCAGTTCTGGGACAAAGAAAAGACAAGATGTTGCATGTAATCTACTATGCTAGTCATGTTTTAAATCAGGCACAACACAATTATGCTACAACTGAAAAAGAATTATTAGCTGTAGTCTATGCTTTTGATAAGTTTCGATCTTATTTATTAGGATCGAAAGTTATTATTTACACTGATCATTGTTGCTTTGAGGTATTTGTTTACTAAGCAGGAATCAAAACCAAGGTTGCTTAGATGGATTCTATTACTACAAGAATTTGACATTGAGATCCGGGATAAAAAGGGGTCAGAGAACACTGTGGCTGACCACCTATCTCGATTGGAGATGGTTGAGGAGAATGAGGACATTAGACCAATTCGAGATCAATTTGCAGATGAGCACATCTTCGCCATTACCAAGGTACCTTGGTTCGCCGACTTTGCTAATTTCAAGGTAGGGGGTACAATCCCATCTGATTTCACTTACCAACAATGAAGGAAGTTTATCTACGATGCCAAATTCTATGTATGGGATGAATCCTTTCTGTACAAAAGAGGAGTGGATGGGTTGTTACAAAGATGTGTGCCTGAGGAGGAACAAGAAAAGGTAATGTGGCATTGCCACGACTCTGAGTATGGGGGTCATTTCAGCGGTGACCGAACTGCAGCAAGAGTTCTACAATCGGGATTGTTTTGGCCTTCACTGTTCAAAGATGCATTCAACTATGTGAAGAAATGCGATCGATGCCAGCGCACCGGTAACATTTCAAAACGGGATGAGATGCCGCAAAATCCTGTGTTAGAAGTAGAAGTGTTTGATGTATGGGGTATTGATTTCATGGGTCCATTCCCATCGTCATATAACAAAGTCTATATTTTGGTGGTGGTGGATTATGTCTCAAAATGGGTTGAAGCAATAGCTACTCCAACAAATGATTCGAAACAGGTGATCACCTTTCTCAAGAATAACATATTCGCTTGTTTCGGCGTGCCTCGAGCCTTGATTAGTGACGAAGGCACCCATTTTCTAAACCAGAAAATGGAATACCTTCTAAAGAAATATAACGTGCGTCATAGGGTGGCAACCCCATATCATCCACAAACTAGTGGGCAAGTTGAAGTCTCCAACAGACAACTTAAACGAATCCTAGAAAAGACAGTAACTGCCTCACGAAAAGATTGGTCAACGAAACTTGATGATGCACTTTGGGCCTACCGAACAGCTTTTAAGACCTCCCTGGGTATGTCACTGTATCAAATTGTGGATGGTAAAGCTTGTCATTTACCTCTCGAACTTGAGCATCGAGCATTTTAGGCGACGAAGTACTTGAACTTTGACTTGGGCAAGGCAGGCGAGGCGAGAATTCTTCAACTTCAGGAGTTAGAGGAATTCCGGAATTTTGCTTATGAGAATGCCAAGATATATAAAGAAAAAACCAAGAAATGGCATGACAAAAAAATCAAATTCAAGGAATTCCAAGAAGGAGAACTAGTTCTCCTATTCAACTCAAGATTGAAGTTGTTTCCTGGAAAACTAAAGTCAAGATGGTCGGGCCCTTTCAAGGTAATCAAGGTATTTCCACACGGTGCCGTAGAGTTGAAAGATATACACTCCGATCGGAACGTCAAGGTCAATGGACAGAGACTCAAATCGTATTTCGGGGAAGAGTCAAAACTTTCGATGGAGTCCATCCATCTGGTCACCATTTGAAAAGTGAATTGTCAAGCTCAGGACACTAAACAAGCGCTTATTGGGAGGCAACCCAAGTTCATATCCTTTCATTTTCAATAGATTTTACTCAATTTACTTTTAATTTTAGTTTTAATTACTAATGTATTAATTCTTGATGTTTAGTATATGCAAGGAACCATAAAAATGTGTTGGGGAAAGGTTTTTCAGTTGAGAGGAGCTTTACGCGCGCCTGGAGCACAGGCCATGCGCTTGAAGCGCATTTATCAGTGTTGGTTCTATCAACACGCGCCTGGAGCGCGCCCTGCGCGCCTGGAGTGCATTTCTCATGTTTCAGTTCTGTCAACGCGCGCCTGGAGCGCAATTCTCATGTTTCAGGACTGACTAACGCGCGCCTGAAGCACGCCCCATGCGCTTGAAGCACATTTCTCAGAATCCAGCACTAACTTACGCGCGCCTGGAGCGCAGGCCGTGCGGTTAAAGCACAGTATTGGGCTTTAAAACATTCCAAGTAAGTAAAACTTCCCTCTTTCACAAAAACCCTCCCTCTTTCACAATCACCATTGTCATTGAAGATCAAGCTCCCTCTCTTCACACAATCCCGAAATTGTTCTCATCCTCAAGACCTAATGGCAACCCAACAAAAAGCAAAACGAACTAAGGTTGCAACTACATCTTCCGCCTCACAGCATGATGCATTCCTATTCAAGACCAGGGCAACATAGGAATACCAAGCCAAACTCCTAGTAGTCCACAAGTTTGTAAGTGAAATTTTTTTTCAGTTGGAAGACGATGAATTTGTTGACATCCAGGCTATGATTGCTTCCAGAGGATGGGAGAAGCTGACCACATTTGTCACCACAGCGAGCAAATCATTAGTTGTGGAATTCTATTCTAATGCCTCCGATCTAAAGTCTGACCAACCATTCCCATTGGACCAATTTGTGAGTTATGTGAGGGGAAAACGGGTACCCTTCACACCTCAAGTCATCAATGAAATTTTTGGCCTTCCCAACTACAATGACTGCCATTTTCAAGCTATGGAGAACGACCTTATAAGAGTAAGCAGTCGGGAAATCCTACGCATTTTATGCAGACCAGGCACAGATTGGGTACGAAATAGAGATGGCTCAGTTCGGAAATTACGCTCGGTGGATCTCACCCCAATTGCCAAAGCATGGAGTACTTTTGTCCATCATACACTAATGCCATGCTCAAATGTGTCTGATATCACATTTCAAAGAGCATGTCTACTACTTGCTATCTTAAAGGGTGATAGAATTAATGTGGGCATATTACTAGCCAATGATATTCGGAGCACAGCCATTCTTGATCCCTCGACAGGCTACTTCCATCACGCCTCCCTGATAGGCAAAATATGTGAGCTGGTGAGAGTGTTACCAAAACAAGGCAAAGAAATGGTGAAACCTGCTACTCCAATCACTGCCAGATGGATAGCAAAACACTCGATGATTCCAGCAGACTATCCTGTTGCCCACCAACAGCGATGCCAGCAGAGGAAAATACTGAACCACAGGTACCACAGGAACCACAACACCAACCTCCACATCCATCCCAGCTCTCTAACGAAGACAGAATCAGTAGACTTGAAACTATGATGGAACGAGTGATGATTGATCAGCGAGATAGACATGCCAGATTAGAATTGGGGATGACCAATCTCTATCGAGCATTCGCTTCTTCTCAACAGACACCAGGAGGCATGTTTTATGCTGATTTATTTGCACCTCACTAGTAAACTGGCGACCATAGCAGAACAGAAGCATATGATCTAGACGAGGATCCTTGAATTGCTAAACTAAGAGAAGTTTTCTTTCTTTTGTTTTTGAATCTTTTCTTTTCTTGTTTTTCTTTGTTTTAGGCTAGTCTATTTTCTTTTCTTTGCTTCTTCTTGTTTTCTCTGTTTGATGATGAAAAGTTGTAATAACTTGCACTTGATCTTGAAGTTTCTGTTTGGGATTTCGAAAGTTAAAATGTGTTTCTTAGATTATGTTATTGCTCAAGTCGACAAGCCTTCCTAATGCATACATGCTTGATTACTAAATGGTTGCAGAAGGCTAATATGCCATCAAGTTTTTCAAAAATACAATTTTAACTTTTCAAAGACATGTTTGGCATTATGTTGATTGTTCATACTCTCTCTTATTATCCTAGCTGTGAGCTTTTGAGCCTAAACACTTAAATTCTTTGTTGTGTGATTATCCAGACATGTGTCATCCCTTCAGAACTTGCACTAATTCTGACTTGCATCACTTGTAATTTATGCATACATTGAGGCAATTTTTATTTGGTCATTTGAGCCTTTCTAACTACCCTATGAAAATGTTATCCTTTGCTAGCCCCTTTGAGCCTTGCCCCTTTATTTCGGTTACTAGCCACATTATAAAACAAAAATCCTACTTCAATTACATCACCTTACTTGGAGTTAGGTAGAAAATTTTTGTCTTGTCTTGATCAAATTCTAAGTTTGGGGTTGCTCATGGGATAGCAACCTTTTAAGTTTGGGGTGGTGATTCTCACAAAAAAGAAAAAGAAGAAAAATTAAAAAAAATTGATAAATAATATCTTCTTGGTTCTTTTATCAATGTTTGAGAATCTCCATAATGAAAAAATGAAGAAAAAAAAAATATGGTAGAATAATTTGGAAATATATGCCTACCTCCAAGTAGTAAAGCCTACTATCCCAAAATGTCCTACCCCGACCTAAGCCCCATTACAACCAGAAAGTCATCCAAAAATGTATGTGTTTGCTGCATTGTGATTGCTAACTAGAATTTTTTTCAAGCCTATGGTAGCGTGATGCATGTTCTAGGAACTGAGTGACAAATTCATAACCTTTCTAAACACTTGAGAGAAATTTTGGTGAGATTGTGTGAAGAGAGAGTTGAATTTGATAGATGAATGTCAATGTGTACAAATCTTGTAATTTTTTTAAGCAACCATAGAGTATGATGGATGTTTGTAGTAGCTGAAACTGAGAATTGAGTTTGACTTGATTTGAGAAATTGAGTTTAAGGTTATTTTTAACTGCACCAAATATGAAATTAATTGTTGCTTGGGGACAAGCAATAGATTAAGTTTGGGGTTGTGATAACTCTTCATCATATGCATATTTTCCCACTGTTTTAGTCTTATTTATCTTCAATCATTAGTTAAATTAAGGATTTATTTGATATATTTGGTTTACTTTTGCTCTTTGAATTAATAAAATGTTATGCTTGTATTTCAGTGATTAAGTAGGAATTTTTCGTAATTTTACATTGCGTTTTGTTTTAAGTGCAGTGCTGAATTTTGGCGAACAATCAACATGACATATGTGGAGTATTTCAGCCATAGTTGGAGTTCTAGATGTCCAATCAGTGTCACTCCAAGTGCTAATGAAAGCTAAGCTCCATATCTACAACTTTCATGAAGACACCGGGACCCAATTCAGACGCGAAAGATGAGAAAAATGCAAAATGCGTCAGACAGCAGATGTTGTGCGCCCGGAGCGCCTGAAGCGCATTTCCACACAGTCAGTACTGTCAATACGCGCCCGGAGCACAAAGACTGCGCCTGGGGCGCGTGACGTGGATCAGCAATCATAAAAACACAATTTTTTACTGTTTAGGTATCTTTTTGACTCTTGGGAAGTTGGGAGACTTGTGCCCTATCATAGAAACTCAAAGACGGCCGTTTCTAACGCCATTGAAGCAGTTTTATCCAGAATCATCCATGAATCATTCTTGTAATTCTTCTTTAATCCTTATCTTTTGTATCTCTGCCATGAGTAACTAAACCCTATTTGTTAGGGATGAGTGTAACCAGATAAAACCCTTATTTTTCTGATTTGATTTCTAGTTATATGAATGAGTTTATTGAATTGTTTTTCTCATCTCTGTGCTTAAGGCTTTTTATTGCTTGATCAACATTAAAATGTTCTACGATCTGTATTTTGAAATGGAAGTGGACTTTACCAATGCTTGAGATGAGAAATTCATGAATTTGTAGTCTAGGGATAGATGCAGGTCATGAAACCAATTAAATTAGTTGCAAAGCAATAATTTACAAGAGAATTTCTATACGGTAATGCTTAATTCTAATCTTAAATCTACTAAGGAATTAGGGGTTACTTTGGAATTAAAGGTTATGTCACTAAGACATTAGGGCAAGAATAATAAAGAGAATTCGGTAATAATTCAATAAAGGAATTCAGTAACTAGGATCAAATTAGACACCAAGGTTGGATTCGAAGTGAAACTCATCCCTGACATTTTTCTCATTATAAAAGATCAATTTTATTACTGTTGTTAATTTCAAATATTATTTCAATCAACTTGGGAACCTTTTGTTCAATTTCAATAATTAAATATAATTCAATAGTAAAACGCAATCCTTGAGGTCGACACTCGGTACTACCGTTTTATTATTACTTGCAACGATTCATTACACTTGCTGAAACGCTATCAAGTTCATATAAATTTGTAGTTAGAGAATTTGAGTCTTTAGATTTATTAGTCTCTGATATATGTGAATTTGATGGGACATTAACAAGAAATGAAAAATGTTATGTTATCATTTTTATTGACGATTGCTTTGACTATATTTTTGTATATCTAGATAAAAATAAAAGTGAAGCGCTTATGTTAGAATCCTTGATCCCAAGCAAGTTAAACTTGTTGGATATTGGGCTCCCTTCCTATGTGGAGAAAGACTTAAATATTGTAGCTCATGTGTCTCACTTATTTAAGTGGAGAGTGTTCTAATTAGGGTAGGAAGATAGAGACTACTTGATAGGAAAGTCAACCACCAAAAGAGAAAAGAGATGAGTAAACCCTATTCCTAATTTCGTTAAAACAATCTTTGAAAACCATCGATTGCGCATTCGTTAACCGTTGGATCAGGCTGATTTTTTCTTAGCAGGTTCGAAACATTCAGGTTTTCGTTTTCAACGTTGGATCAGCGAAACGACATCTGGAGGGGGAGACACCGTGCTCGCAAAGCAGAAGGTTTTTTGGATGTTTTTCTTCTTCTTTCTTTTCATTTGTAGGCTTTAGTGCTTTACTATTTTGGCTGGTTATAGGCACAACTTGTGCATCATTTTGAGACTATCTTGTACCCTTATTTGATTATAGTTGAGCTATTTCTTTGATTTGGATGACCTGCAGTTTTTATCCTTGCATTGAGAGGTTTTCCACGTTAAAATATCGGTGTTCTTTACGCTCTTTTATTTTGATTAATTTGTTGCCATATATTTGTTGTTACTCCTCACGGGTTCTTGCAAGGTAGGAGAATTTTATATTCGTTGCGTATTACTTGTTATTGTGTTCTTGTACTTATTCCCCATCAGAGCTCTTGGTTAAAGGTTTGACTTGCTTGAAGGATGGAGGTAAATATGAATATAAAGATGGTGTTCTTGAATGGTACTAATTATCATTTGTGGAAGGGCAAGATGAAAGTTTTTTATTTGTGAAGAAAATGCATCTTCCTATTTTTAGTTCAAAAAAGTTAGATGATAAATCTACGAAACAATGAGATTTTGAACATCAACAGGTATGTGGCTTTATTAGGCAATATGTAGAAGACAATGTTTATAATCATATTGCTAATAAGACAAATGCAAAACTTATGTGGGATAAGATTCATAGTTTGTTTGCCTCTAAATCAGGGAGTAATAAATTATTCTGACTGAATAGTTTCATATGTTTGAAGTATAAGGAGGGAACGTCTATTTTGGACCACTTGAGTGAATTTCAAGGGCACATTGATCAAATGTCTGGAATGGGTATCAAGTTTTATGATTGGGACTATTTTTACTGTTATCTTTACCATTATCTTTAGAGACATTGCGGGTTTATATAACGAGTTCAACTCCTAATGGTGTTGTTTCTTTGGAAACAACTAAGGGTGCTATTTTTGAATGATGAGATGATAAGGAAGGCACAAGGTTTGTCATCTCAATCTGAAGTTCATGTCACAGAAAATAGGCGGATAAGTCAAAAAAAGAAAGAAAAAACCCGAATGGTGGTAGATAAAATAGCAAAAACAAGTCAAAGTCTAGATACAAAAATGTGAAGTGTCATTATTGTCATTGAACATGACACATACAAAAGAATTGTTTTCTGTGGAAAAAAGAGACAAAGGCAAGAAGGGTAAGCAGAAACAAAGAGGTCGTGATGATGATAATGATGATGATGGTGTTACTACTGCTACGAGTGATCTTGTTATTCTCCGTGACTATGAGTCAATTATCTTGTATCTAATCAGAGCATGTGGATGGGTAATGATGGTGTATCTAAGGTAATTGGGTAATCTTATACTTCAAGTGACTTTGGAGTTTTGAAGATGGGTAAGATGGTGCATCTAAGGTAATTGGGGTTGGTAATGTATGCTTGCTAACCAACAGGGGAATACAATTGTTACTTAAAGGAGTCAAACATGCTCCAGATATTCGCTTCAATTTGATCTATGTGCATATGCTTGATGAAAGTGGTTTTGATAATCATTTTTCTTCTAGAAAATGGATACTCAATAAAGGTAACTTGGTTGTGGCTAGAGGGGAGAAAATTAGTAAATTGTATTGGACAAAAGCTTTGGCTACTAAAGACAGTGTGAATCTCATGGATATAGAATTATCTTTGTGGCACTGAAGGTTATTCATATCAGTGAAAATGGGTTAAATTGCTTAGCTAGATAGGATGTGCTTCTAGATTGAAGAATGTAGATTTGGAGAAATGTTCTCACTGCATGATTGGTAAACAAACTAAAGTATCCTTCAAAAGGCATCCTCCCTCTAGAAAGTGAAAGTTGCTTTAGTTTGTGCATTCTAACGTCTTTGGCCCTTTAAAGGTAAAATACTTTAGTGGTACACTTTATTTTGTTACTTTTGTTGATGATTGTTCAAGGAAACTATTTATTTATGTTCTTAAGACAAAAGACCAAGTGTTGGAGAAATTCAAACAATTTCATGCTTTGGTTGAGAGAAAGACAAGCAAGAAACTGAAACGTGTTCGTACTGACAACGGTGGTGAGTATTGCGGACCCTTTGATGTCTATTGCAAACAGCAGAGTATAGCACATAAAAAGGCTCCTCCTAAAACTCCTTAATTGAATAGTTTAATTGAAAGGATGAATCAAACACTTGTTGACAAAGTGAGGTATATGCTCTATGAAGTTAAGTTGCCTAAACATTATTCGGGTGAGACACTGTACATGCTGGGGCATATTATTAATCTTACTCCTACTATCGCTTTGTACCAGACAAGGTATGGTTTGGCAAGAATGTCAAGTATTATCACTTGAGAGTCTTTGGTTTCAAAGTGTTTGTGCATGTTCCGAAGGATCAAAAATCCAAGTTGGATGCAAAGTCAAAGAAATGTATCTTCATTGGTTATGGCGAGGGTGAATTTGGCTACAAGTTGTACGATCCTATCAACAACAAGGTTATCAGAAGTCGTGATATGGTGTTCATGGAAGACCAAAGTATTGAAGACATTGATAAGTTCGAGAAAACTACACCTGAGAGAGATAACATTTTAGCTATTGTGATCTAGTTCGGTCACATGTTCCTGATTTGGATATTATTGATGTTAATGTTCAGAATGATGAGCCACATGATTGTTTGATGATCATCGACTTAGAGATGAGGTAAATATTCCAACTAGTGAAGATCATTAGTTGTCACACGATGAAAATCTTAGTGATGCATCTTAATCATCTTTAACCCAACACATGAGGTCTAAGAGGCAGAGACAACCATCTACAAGGCAAGTTTCTGATAAGTATGTGAATTTAACTAATGAAAGGGAATCTGAATGTTTTTTAGAGGCCATGGAGAGAGAAGAAAGTCACAAGTGGTTGGATGCAATGCATGATGAGATGAAATCCTTGCATGATAATCAAACGTATGATTTGGTGAAGTTGCCAAAAGGCAAAAAGGCTTTGGAAAACAGGTAGATCTATAGAGTGAAACTTGAAAGTAACTCAAAGTCTCCGAGGTATAAAGCCATATTAGTGGTGAAAGGTTTCCGTCAAAGAAAGGGTGTTGATTTTAATCAGATATTCTCAGTTGTGGTAAAAATTTCATCAATTAGAACCATGTTGAGTTTGGCAGCTACTCTTGAATTAGAGGTAGAGCAAATTGATGTACAAGCGGTTTTCCTTCATGGTGATTTGGAGGAAGAGATTTACATGAAGCAGCTTGATGATTTTCTTCGTTAAAAGCAAGGAAGACTATGTATGTAGACTAAGAAAGAGTCTATACAATTTGAAGCAAGCTCCAAGGCAATGGTACAAAAAGTTTGAGTTTGTTATGTGTGGCCAAGAATACATGAAGAGTACTTATGACCATTGTGTATTTGTTAGAAATTTTTATATCGATGATTTCATTATCCTGTTATTATATGTCAATGACATACTTATTGTTGGTAAAAATATTTCCAAGATTGACAAGTTAAAGAAGCAGTTGGGCGAGTCATTTTCCATGAACGACATGGGAGGAGTTAAACATTCTTGGCATAAAAATCATGTGTGACAGAAACGAGAAGAAACTTTTGATGTCTCAAGAACACTATATTTAGATAGTGTTGCAAAAGTTTCAGATGGAAAAATCCAAGATTGTAACTACTCCTCTTGCTACTAATTTTAAGTTAGTTCAAAATAAAGTCCTTCTAGTGAAGATGAGAAAAGAGACATAGAAAGAATTCCTTATGTTTCTGTTGTGGGTAGTTTGATGTATGCAATGGTGTGTACAAGACCAGATATTGCGCATGTTGTTGGTACAATCACTAGATTTTTTTTTCAAATCCAAGTAAAGAGAATTGGAATGTTGTAAAATGGATTTTGAGCTATCTTCGTGGTACTACATGTATGAGGCTTTGTTTTGGAGGTGACAAACCTATTTTGGTGGGGTACTCCGACTCATATATGGCTGGAGATATTGACTCAAGTAAGTCAACTTCAGGCTACATGATTAAATTTGCAGATGGAGTTGTGGCTTGGCAGTCCAAATTACAGAAATGTATAGCATTGTCTACAATTGAGGCAAAGTTCATTGCCAGTACTGAATCATGCAATGAGTTGATTTGGTGGAAGAAATTCTTGCAGGAGCTTGGGTTTATTCAGGACAAATATGTATTATTTATTGATAGTTATAGTCATATTCATCTTGGTAAGAACTCGACATTTCATAGTAGGTCCAAACACATTAATGTGAGGTATCATTGGATAGTGATGTTTTGGAAGCTAAGTTGTTGGAGTTGGCTAAAGTTGATACTGATTATAATGGTTCTAATATGATGACTAAAGCATTACCAAGAGAAAAATATGAAACTTGTTGTGATATCGTTGGTTTGGCGATTATCTTCACATAGTTGTGAGGGGGAGATATGTTGGATATTAGGTTCCCTTCCTCTGTGGAGAAATGCCCAAATATTGTAGCCTTTGTGTCTCACTTATTTAAGTGGAGAGTGGTTTAATTATGGTTGGAAGAGAGAGACTATTTTGATAGAAAAAAATATGTTTCCCTCCATGCTCGTGAACCCTTATTCTTCTTCCTCCTTTTGCTTCAAGAAAAGAAACTCAAGGCTTGATGGGTGAGAAGACAGGGAATTCTCAACTTCATTAATCTCCTTTGATTCAAAAACGGAGAAAAACGGTGTTGGTGTTTTCAAAACCGTCAAACGCAAACCTCCACATTTCATCTATATCTAAGCTTCGTTTCACGAAGAGATAGAAGAGAAAGTTGCTCACCATCACGCTACGGTGCTAGTGAACTAACTTTGGAAGCGACGTCGCGAACGAAGATTTTATCGGAATTACTCGTGGTATTGTAATCGCTCGTTAAAGCTAACGTTAAGGTAAGGGCTCCTTCCAAACTTTTAGTTTGCATTTAGGGACTTATATGTGGTTGTGTGGAAAAGAAAGTTGTTAGGGTTGAAATGTTGATTTGGGGAAAATGAATTTAATGCTTTTATGGGTGAAATTTTAGAGTTGGGTTTTGGTGATATTGATTAGTGTTTCGTGGAAAATGAATTTAACTAATGTATGTGTGGTTTTGAGGAAATGAAATTTGATATGTTTGAGTGGTGGGTTGTGATGATTTGTGGTTGTCGTGTTTGACGTGTTCATAATTAATATTTATGAATTTTGAGATGTGTTAGTGTGGATTTTGTGGAAAAATGAATTGATGTGATTTGGTGTGAATTGTGGATTGAATTTGGAAATATGTCTGAGTATGTTCTGTGTGGAATTTGAAAATCATTAGAGTTAAACGAGTATTAAAAATGGGGAATCTTTTAATATCTCTATTTACTTAATGTTTGTAGTGATAATTGTCAGAGTTAAATGAGCATTAAGAATGGGGAATCTCTTAATATATGTATTTACTTAATGATTGTCGTCGAAATTGTTAGAGTTAAATGAGTATTAAGAATGGGGAATCTCTTAATATATGCATTTACCTAATGATTGTCGTCAAAATTGTTAGAGTTAAACGAGTATTAAAAATGAAGAATTTTTTAATATCACTGTTAACTTAATGATTGTCGTGAAAATTATTAGAGTTAAATGAGTATTAAAAAAGAGGAATTTTTTAATATCTGCATTTACTTAACGATTGTCGTGGATAGAGTTAGAGTATGCTCATGCATTTCATAGTACATGGCGACCGGATGGGCCATGTTGATAGTGGTGACCGGATGGGCCACGAGATGATTACATGTGATTTGTTGGTTCATCTTATCCTTGCAGGGATTGTCGCGTTGTGTAAGGTCTGCGATAGGCTGCACATTTTTGGTCAATCGTGCTGACCCGTGCTAGGTGACACCTCGGTAAATAGTACTTCGGTCTGTGATAGGCGGTACATTTACGATTTACGTTTTTAGTAAATCGTGCTAACTCGTGATAGGTAGCACCTCGGTAATTTAGTACTTCGGCCTGTGAAAGGCGGTACAATTATGATTTACGGCCCTTCGATGAGGGTTTTGATTTGGAATTTAGAGTCCATGCATTTTGGCATATGCGCATTTCATTAGGGTGCTTGGCACGTGAGTCGTGTTTGATTTAAGATTATGATTGAGTGTTTGAACTCAAGTTGTCGTGGTGATTGTGCTATAATTGCTAAGTGTTAATATTTTGGAATTGTGTGTAAGTTTGATTGCAAAACCATTTCGAAACTCAAGTTGTTGTGGTGATTACGCTATAATTGCTAAGTGTGATTGTTTGGATTTGTGTGTAAATGTTGATTGATTTCGAAACCCTTTAAAAAGTTGAATTTTGTTGTTTTTCTGCTGTTGTCTGATGTGTATTCGAATATAGAAGGTTGTATTCGAATACGGACATGCTGTTTTTGCCACTGATTAACTATGTAGTCGAATTGAGAAGGTTGTATTCGAATACAGACATGTTATTTTGTTACTGACTTGTTGTGTAGTCGAATACAAAAGGCTGAATTCGAATACAGACATGCTGGTTTTGCTGCTGAATGCTGAAACAGCCTTGTATTCGAATACAAAGATGTTGTATTCGAATACAACAGTTTTGTTTTGTTAAAAACTTCATTTTTCAACCTTGTTTATGAATGTTTGGCACATGGAAACCCTTTTTAGGTGCATCCTAAGTTGAAAGGTTATTTTGTGCATTTAAAAACTTAAATGTTATGTGTTAATTGTTAATTTTGGTTGGTGACCCTTTACAACTATTGTGGAAATTTGGGCTTTGCCCTCAGATGAGAACCAGGGCCATCCTACCAGTTAGTACTCTGTGGATGGGAATGTAATTGGACACACCTGACTGAAGCTGTGTTTGGAGGAACTTGCGGGGCGCATGGAGATCATTCGGGTTGTACAGTTTTTGTAGTATGATCAGATTAGGTGGACATATAGGGACTAGATGTCTTTTCTTTTTGGTTGTATCTATTTTAATTTGGAATACAGTACATATACCAATATTGTCACCTTGATATTTTAATTGATGGGTCCATGTACCACTTTTTGATGTGTAAATACTTTGGATTTGTATTTCAAAAAAACTATTCCGCTGCTTGTAAATTATGTGGACTTATTTGTCGTGGTGTTACGAAATAAATATTTATCCAAAAGTATTTCCTTATTTATTTCTTTGTTATTATGAATTTGTTTTGAAAAAAAAAATACACTCGCGCTGTTAAAAATCGGGGTGTTACAGTATGGACGACCCGTGGTTTTTAATTTTGCATTGAGGGGTTTTTCATGTTAAAATATTAATATTTTTTACGCTCTTTCATTTTGATTAATTTGCTACCATATATTTGTTGTTGCTCCTCACGGGTTCTAGCAAGTTGGGCGAATTTTATATCCACTATGTATTACTTGTTATTGTGTTTCTGTGTTTATTCCCCATCAAAACTTGCTAGTAGAGTCTATGAATGTGTATTCATTTGGTATGCAGTAAACAACAAAGCATATATGTTTTATGACCTAAATGCGAAAGTGATCATAGAGTCAAATGATGTTGACTTCTATGAAAATAAATTATTTTTCAAATCGAGAAATAGTGGGGGTAGTGAACAAAGTCGCGCTACTATGATGAGGAGCATTGAAAGCACAAAACAAGGCGAAACAGAATCTCAAAGAAGTAAGCGAGACTTAGTTGCTAAAGATTACATGGTATATACCTTACAAGAAGATCCTACAAATCTTCATGAAGTTTTGTCATCTTTGGATGATTTATGGTAAGAAACTATAAACGATGAAATTGATTCTCTAGAGTCTAATTGAACCTGCCATTTATTAGACTCGCCTCATGGTTGAAAACTAATAAGTTGTAACAAGGCTCACCTTGTAGCCAAAGGTTTTAGACAAAGATAAAATATAGGTTTCTTCGACACTTTCTCCCTAGTTACTAGAATAACATTTATTAGGGTATTCATTTCACTAGCAACTATTCATAACTTGGTGATACACCAAAATAAATGTCAAAACAACTTTTTTAAATGGTGACTTAGAAAGAAAAAAAAATTATATGGAACAACCTGAAGGTTTTGTAATTTATGGACAAGAAAACAAGGTATGTAAGTTAGATAAATCTTTGAATGGTATGAAAAAAAGCTCCTGAGCAATGGCATGAAAAGTTTGATAACTCATTATATCGAATGAGTTTAAGTGAATGAAAATGAAAACTGTATTTATTACAAATATAAAAATAGCATTTTCACTATCATATGTCTCTATGTAGTTGACCTACTCATATTTGGTTCAAACATTCATGCTGTAAATATTGTGAAATTATTGTTCTGTAAAAATTTGATACGAAAGACCTCGAAAAAACGAGTGTAATCCTCAAAATCAAGAATACTAGGAGAGAAAAGAGAATTTATTTAGATCAGTCTTACTATATTGAAAATATTCTAAAGAAATACGAATACTTTAACCATAAACCTTTTTGCACACCATATGATCCAAGTGTTAAACTGATGAAGATATTAGATAGACTGAATATGCGAGCATCATTGACAGCCTCAAGTATGCCACTAACTGTACTAGACCCAACATTGTCTAAGTCGTGGGACTAGTGTGCAGGTTTACTAGTAGACCTAGTATGAAGCATTGGCACGCTATCGAAAGAGTCATGAAATACTTGAAAAGGATCATGAGTCTCGAATTACATTATCAAATATTTCATACCGTCCTTAAATGATACAACGATGTTGATTGGAACACCTTATCATATGACTCCAAAGAAACCAATGACTATATTTTTAGTATAGTTGGTGGTGTTGTATCTTGGAAATTGAAGAACAAATGATATTGGCTCAGTTTACAATGGAGTTTGATATGATAGCCCTAGCTACTTCTAGCAAAGAAGCGAGTTGGTTGAGATGTTTGCTAGTTAAGATCCCTTTATGGGAAAATCTATGTCAGTTGTGTTGATCCACTACAATAGTATTGCGACTATTGCAAAAAGGAAGAGTCGTTATTACAACGATAAGAAACGACATATACATCATAAATACAACATTGTTAGAGAGTTACTTTCTAAAGAAGTTGTTATAGTGAATTATATACGCATTGATGAGAATTTATTTGATCCTTCGATGAAAGGGTTAGCTAGAGAGAAAATCTTAAAAACATCCCAGATGATGGAACTAATGTATATAGAGTCACTCATGACGGTAACCCTAAATGATTGGAGATCCCAAGAATTAAGCTCAATAGATAATAACAAGTCGTGAAGTGATATAATATGAACATTCTATTATAAATCAGATAAGCGTGATTCTTAAAACAATGATAGGATGAGATAATTGAAACTCTTAATAAAATTTATACTCTATGTGGAGTGGAATACCTAGCTACAAGAGGACTCTTGATAGACTCAGCTATGTGAATGTGGAAGTGTGGCCACACTTCCTATGGAATTTTGAGACATAAATCTTAGAGCGTTTACTATAATAGGATAGACATGAAGGGTCATTAATGCATGAATTTTTTAGAGTATACAATGTGAAAAAGAGTTGTGTGTGATTTTGATATCAGAGATAGAGTTCAAGACTACGAGTTATTCTTGTTGAATCTGAATCTCATTTACTATGCAAAAGTTCAAGTTAAGAGACTATTTATGCATGATTTTAGAGAAGCGTATGAGTTATTTCAAAAAACCATTTTTAAATTAAATAGGAATGGTTGAAAATAAATTAAATTTAAGAGCGTGTGAATTGAAAAGATGAAGAAGTTCTAAATAATAATGTAATATTTATAAAATAGAGGTATGACCTTTGATGTGATTTATTGACGACGAACAAAAATAATAATTGTTTTTGTTGAGTCAACAACAATTTACCTTAATTTTACTTTATCACAGCTTTTTTATTTCCCAAATAAAACAGTTAAACAGATTTTTCTGTTACCATCAGATACAAAACTTTTTATAAATATAAAAATTACACAAAAAGTTGCATATTTTTAGTTTCTCTTTCTCGTTTCTGATTCACTTCTCTTGATCTAAAGTTATCACACTTGCTAGACATTGAATCAACTTCATAATATCAAATGATATGTTACTTTAAGTTTGATAATAATACACAATAATTTGGTAATAATAGATCATCTTTAAGTTTAAATACATTTTTTTTTATTATAATTACTTTTTTAGTTCTATAACAATATCTTTAAAGTGACATCTTAATAAGGTGAATGAATAAAACATAAATATTATAATTATTTATGTTTTATTAATATATATATATATATATATATATATATATATATATTCATAATACAATTATTCATAAATTTTGTATTGATATTATATACTGTATTTTCATTTTTGAAATTGAATTATTTACAATAAAAATTAAATTTTTAAAAGTTAAGAATAACATTATTATTTATATATATATATTTTATTAATATAAGATTTTATTATAAAGATGATGTATTAGATTTTTCAGTTTAACGAAGTGTGTATTCCTACTCTATCTAACCTATTATGAATTTATAGCAAAACAAATTAATTGTAGTAATGTGATATTTTTTTCCCTAT
>JBBPBS010001130.1:1731962-1745890 GCA_037974835.1 Cicer judaicum | reverse complement strand
CATTGAAAAAGAAAAAAAATTCATACATTTTTAATATAAATTAATTTTATACTGACATTAAATATAAATAATTAATCTTATCATTTTATTTCGTGAGGATAATTTCTACAACATTTTTAAGCTCTTCAATTTAATTTCTACAATATTTTTAAGTTATATAATTTTAATTTTTAGAGGATTATAACAACACTAAAATAATTTGAAAAATGTATCTAAACCCTTCAAAATACTCCTTCAATACATTTTTGAATTCTCCAAATTAAAAGTATTTTGTAATATAAAGACATAAGCATAATTGGATTATTGTTTGCTTTCATTTATCTGATTTCTTTAGAGTTAGGTTTGTTGTTCTAACAGTTATGTTTATCGGACTGGGTGGTGTAAATAAATTTCTATCTTAAAAAAGAGAAAAACAAAATATCATATATTCATACGGATTCAATTGAACAAATCAAAATTGAAATAAAGAATGCACACATTATCTCAAACCTTCACCTTAAATCTAACTCCACAGGTTAATCCTTTGTTTTTCTTTGCTCTTTTAAACTTGATGTTTTTTCTCCATTATCTTGTTCTTACAAAGAAACCAGTGATAGTAGTTTTTGTTGATTGTTGTTTAGTAATTTGATGAATATTTGTTTGCAGATTATCAGATGCAGGCAAAGAGTAGACGAATTAGTTTCAAGTAGCTTGAATTGTAGACACATTTGTCTTTCATTGAACCTTAGATATGGTGGAAGAATGATTTTGAAAAGGTACTGCTTTTTCCTCTGAATTTTATTTCAAAATGCATGTTTGTTTGAGCAAAATACTATGCAATATGACCTAAACATTTGAGTTTCTCACATAATTTGAACATCAGTTGCTTGACATAGGCTCTGTTTGGATTAGCTTTTAGCTTATGAGAGTTTCTTTTTTTGGTTTTAACTCTCTGGTTCCGGTGGAATGAAGCCCTAGTAATCTAGAGTTCGGTCGGGAGTTAAGTAAAGTCCGGCAAAAAATTATTCTAGTCAGGATTGGAACTCGGATTCTCCCGAAGGATTCGTCCTTGTAAGAGCTTCTTTAAAAGCTTCTAATGTTCATGGAGAATTTAAATTGAAGAGCTTCTGAAAAAATTGAGATGCAAAACCTAATTTCAACTAAAAAATTCTTTGTAATTGTAACATGACCTGAACATCACTTTCTTGACATAGGCCTTGTTTGGATTAGCTTTTAGCTTATAAAAACTTCTTAATTATATTAGGTTTATAGCTTTTCACTTATGAAAATGTTTTTATAAGCTTATAGATGTTCGTGGAGAAATTAAATAAGAGAGCTTCTAAAAAATTTAGATGCAAAAGCTAATTAATTTCATCTTAAATGTGAAAATGTTGTTTAAAAAATTCATAGTTGTAACATTGTTTGGTATTACATTTTCACAAATGTTCTTATTGAGAAATTTATTCAATTTGAATCATAATTGTGTATATTTTTTTTTTAAAACTTTTTTTTTTAAACTAGATTATTTGATTGCTCAGGGAAACTAATTCTCATATGGTACTATGCATGCATATACATAAGATTAATTTGAAATCCATTTCTTTTTATAGGGAACAAAGTAAATGTCATCCTACTGCTTCTGTATTATCAGGTGCTAGTTTTTCTTTTTCTGTATGCATGCTTATGAAGTTATTTCAATCCTAGATCATAATTTACATATAACAGTTTCTCTTGAACTTTGATTTTTTGTAGATTCCCAAATTTCTTCTACTCATTTTGAGGAGTTCTCTGTCTCTACTGCTGACACCAATGATGTTAGAGAACTTAAGGTATCATGCAATATATTTAATTGAAAAAGTGTAAATAGTAAGAGAGAAAGAGAAAAAAAACTATAGAAAATAGACATAGGTGAACCATAGGCATAATGTGGAGATTGGAGGTGATAATATAAATGGAATGGGGTTGCGTTGATCAAATGAATACCTTTTGTTGAGCTGAAGAGAAATGAGCGATAAACTTGTTCAGCAGGTGTTGGGAATGGTTCATAGTTAGTGATAAGTGGACAAGTCAGTTGACCGAGGTGAAACAAGGGGTTGCAGGGTGCAAAGCCCTTGCCATTGTATAGTTCATGGATAATCTTCTAAACTAGACTGTAATATTCAAATACAAATTGTACATTGTAAATCCTAAGGTTGAATCATAAAACAAAGGTAATGCAACCGTTATGCAGTCCGCGACCTAAATACAATTGGCCGAACACTGTGATTACATCCCGAACAGCTGCAATATTTATACAACTAATTGTTCAGTTATATGTACACAAATAAGAACATGAGTAGTCGTGACTTTTCTCAGAAGTATTAACTATGCATTTGGACGGTGATAAGAATTTTGAGAAAAAGGTCGAGTTGAGAGGAGCACTTATTCTCTAATTAAGATAAATTTATTGTTACTATTCATCATTCTTGTTGGATATGACTCATAGTTAGTGATAAGTGCGTAGGTCTCTCAAGTGAGAATATTTAAACACAAGTTGCAAATTAGATAGCAGTATTTAGACACAAGTTGTATATTGTAAACCTTAAGCTTGAATTGTAAAAGAAAGGTACTGTAACCACTCTGCAATCGAAGACGTAGTCACAAGTGACTGAACTCCGATCAAATCTCGTGTGTTCTCTGTTTGCGTTTTTCATATCTGTTTTCTTTTGAACTAGGGTTGTTGTTCTAACAACTGAGCTTAACTTCTAAGGCTATGTAATCATGATTTTCATATGCTAATAAATTTTAAATTGAACTTTGAACCCTTCTGTCCAGATAAGCATAGAGGTATCTGGAAACAGAACACAGAGGACCTTTGATGATGTGTTTCAGAAGATGGTTAAAGCTGCACAACCGATTCCAGGATTTCGTAGAGTAAAAGGAGGTGAAGTATTTCTGTGAATTGTTTTTTTGGACCAATAGAAAATGATAATAACAGATCCAAAAACATAAGTAATCATGATGCTAATAATTAGCATAAGGTCCATGAATCCTCCCAAAGCTTTTCTTTCTAACTTTACCTTTTTTTTTCCTCCTTATATCAAAAGATTTTGACATTTTTCATGTGCTTGTTGATCAATTGCTGCTAAAAAATTGATGACAACCAGGAAAAACGCCAGATGTAAGTTTTCTTTCTTTAATGCTTGTGCAGATGTTAATTATTTTATCGCATAGCTATAAGACTGACGATGTTGTATAGGCCAAAATGTTGGGTGGTAAAAAACCAACACGGGGATAAAATAGCTGTAGCAAAGATGAGAATACTATGTTGGATGAGTGAAAAGACTAAGCAAGATAGGATAAGGAATGACAGCATTAGAGAGTGAGTTGAGGTAGCATCTATCGTAGAAAAGATGGTGAAAACTAGGCTTACGTGGTTTGAGCATTTAGAGAGGAGCCCTGCTGATTATGTAGTAATGAAAGTATATCAGATGGAGGGTAAATAAAATTCTGGAACCAGAGATTTTGATCCATGTTAGGACATGATTTTTCTTGCATTGAAGATCGTGTTTGAGAAAGAGGACAAATAGTACATGCTAGTATCGAGCAACTTATGTTATTAATACACAGTTTTGTTGAATATCTGCAAATTCTGCTGCAGAAGTGTTTGATATAAAGGAGATTAATGAATTTTTATGGTTGTTTACATATCATGTTTATCAGATACCAAAAGACATTTTATTAGAGGTGCTTGGACCTTCCAATGTTTTTAAGCCAGTTATCAAGGAAATAATCAACTCAACTGTTGCTGATTATGTGGAGAAGGTAATTTTTTCTTTCTATTTGCTAATTATTATATTTTCTAAATTTGTTGCTTCCAGTAATTACGTAAATATGTTTTAATTTATTTTGTTTCACATGCCTATACTACTACCACTATTAACAAAACCGTTTTTATTATTACTTAAGGTAAAATGCTAGAACTAGAAAACTTTCTACTTTACATTAGTTAGGAGTAGGCACCTTCAAGCATTTATAGGTAGCCTTTTGACGTTTCAGATTGAAGGCGTGACCAATTTTGACACGTGTCAGGAGTTGGACACTGAGACGCACTGCACATATAATTATATTCAATTATTTCCATTTTCTCAAGTTATATTGGTATCGGCATGTCAATATCGTGTTTCTCTCAGTACTTCATAGAGTAGAATATTCTGGTGTCTAAGGTGAATCCAAAATGTAACAGTTTTGTCACGTTACGTAATTTAATGTTCTGTTGTGTTCTTTTTTTAATATATGCACTAAATATAAAACAAAAATATATATATCCCACCTACCAAATGGAGTGTAAGATACACATTCAACTTTTACTCATCACCATTATTGGTTTATATCCTTCTGGTTTGAAAGTAGAGTTAATAGCATACATATCTATAAGAAAGTCTTACAACATAACTCTGGAGTGTTTGGTTTGGCATTATACTATTCTATTAAAAACACACTGTTGTGATATTTACATTTGAAATTTGTTAACTATAGGCCATGTGCTTATTCAAGTATTCTTGTTTCCATTAGATTAGGATTATCAAATAGCGCTTATAGCAACATAACAGCATCGAAATTTGCACAAATCACTTTGTTTTGCAATATGTCATTTAGTACGAAGTGTTGTCGGCTATAGCGGTGCTATAACACTGTAGCATGGCAAAATTTGAACAAACTACATTTTCCACGATTTTAGATCGACAACATTGCATTAGAATTTGCTTTTCTGTTAATATGGTTATTTTTCGGAAAAATTCATTGCAGGAGAGTTTGAAAGTCAGCAATGACTTGAGAGTGGAGCAAAACTTTGACGATCTTGAAACTACATTTGAGGCAGGAGAAAAGTTTCGGTTCGATGTTGTACTTCGGCTTCAAAAGTAGAATTAACATGCATTTATCTGTCAGAATCTTATTTGAGTTTCCACCGGTTGAATGAAATACATATTTGATGCCATCTAAAAAATTGTTTCCACTAATGCATGAGAAAATTTAGGACCTCCCTTTCCTGATTCATGATGTTGGAAATCCTAGTTGACATTTATTGTGTTTGATAAATTGACACACAAAGATGGGATAACTATGATATCTAATGTCATTACTCAAGATTGGGATTACTTACATTAAGCTTCATTAACTATGATTTCTAATGTCAATTACTCAAGATTGAGCTATTCATTAACTATTTATTGAGTTGTTAATGGACAAATTGAGTAACAATATATAAAAATTGTCCATTCTTGTGAGATGATTCACTCTGTTGAATGGATTGTAATCAAGATATTTGTGGTTGTTGTTGAATGTTTATTGTGGCGAAGAATGCCAACAACACACTGTCAATATATACTTTTCAGCATAGTCCTTCATATTACTTGAAATTTAAAAATTGTGGAATCCATCTTTATCTCACTTGTGCAAATCTCTACTAAATTGAATAAAAGATAGGAAGAGATCGACTAATTTTTTCGCCATACATTCATTCATTATACAAACCCAACAAAGTCAGAAATTTACCCTAAATTTCATAAAAGGGAAAACAATGTTCCATCAAGTCCCCAAGCACTCGAAAATCCCTTTCGTCAACAAGTTTCACATAAGAGAACAACAGCATTATTAAAATGTATTATTATATGGAAATTGAGCGATTAATAATGAGATTTGTGAAAAGGATGATGATCTAAGAATCATCCCGTGTACTTTCCTGCTCCCATTTTTTCTTGGATCAAGATGGATCCTTACCTCTCTCTTCTTTCTCACTTTACGGTCTAAGAGAACTGTAGTGGGCACTTCTCCAATTTTATCTCCCACTCCCGCATTTGTTTCTAAAGACTAATTTATTCTTTTTTATTTTGTATAAAATTATAAATATTCAAAAATTATATACTTTCAAAATAATAAAAAGTTAATTTTTGATATTTTTAAAAATTTTGTTAAATTTAAAACTTTCGAAATTTAATTTTTCAGAAAATATAACTAATTTCGAAACTTTTGATAACTGTCAAAATTTTGAAATACTATTTTCAAAGATCTTTTGATACTTTCGAAACTTTGGATATATTTAAAAGTTTCGAAGTATAATTTTTTAAAAAATATCAATTTTCGAAGGTTTTGATAAATTTGAAATTTACGAAATTAGATATCAAATTTATTATTATCAATTTATTACTATAAATATATTACTATTTATTACTATAAATTTATTACTGTTTATTATTATTATTATTATTAATTTATTATTATTTATTACTAATAAAAATGCATTTCAGAACTTTTCATAAATACCAAAGTTTCAAAATTGAAAAACTTTACGTTTCTAAATTTTATATTTCGAAACTTTGGGATTGTTAGAAAGTTTCGAAGTTTTCTGCATTTCGAAAGTTTCATATTCATGGAAACTCTCGAAGGTTTCAAAATTTCAGGAAAAAATGAACTTTGAAAGTTTCATGTTCATGGAAACTTTTAAAATTTGGAAAATTAATATTTCGAAAATTTCAAAATTTCGAAGTTTATCTTATTTTTGGATTTCGAAGGTTTCAAATGTTTGAATGTTTCCAAGTGTGATTCGGACAATTCAAACTTTCGAATAAAATAGATAAAAAAATATTGTGGGATTTTTACTAATAATATTATAGGCAATCTGGTATTTTCCTTAAAGAAGGGGTGAGAGGTACAAGTGGAGGGTGCACAGTACAAAACCCATAGTCTAAACAAACAAACTTATGGGCTCGGCCAAATCATAGTAACTCTCTCTTAAGCCCATAATAATAATAATAATAAGGCTTAATTACACTTTTGGTCCCCCTATTATAGGTGAAAATTGAAAGTAGTCCCTCCATTTTGTTTGTCCTCAGTTTTAGTCCCCCAACACAGAATTTGAGACCAAATGATGATGAATTGTCATTTTTTTAATGACGTGTCAATAAAAATGTGACATGGTATACGCTTATGTGGAATAAACTCATTATTATATTATTTCTGATTAAAAAATATAATTTATATTTTTAAAAATCATTTTAATAATTGTGACAGTATTTTTAAAAATACAATTAAATTGTTAAAATTAAATTAAAATAAAATGTAAAATATGTGCAGCTGCGTGAAGGCAAATTGAGAATCAGAATAGTATAAACTTGTTTGAACCCTAAATCAAAAAGCAGCCCCAATTCGCCAAAAGTCCCAAATCGTTTTACATGCTCGTGTGATGTTTGTTGAACCTGAATTTTGGAAGGAGATTTGTTATTTCAACTTCGCGTTACAATATTAGTGAATTTGTTATTTCAACCACTTTTTCTTAGTGTTGTGTTAACTGCCAGTTTTTGTTTATTAGGCTGTGAGTTGCTCTGAGATCATTAAAGATTCCATGATGGAGACCCCTGCAAAGATGTTTATCCCGAATGTGCTGTCTGGTAGCTATGCTGAAATAGGGCCGCGGGGATCTATGGATGATGAACACATTCAAATAGATGATCTAGCTTGCCACCTTGGATTTGTGTTTAAGTACCCAATACCCAGTGCATTTTATGCCGTTTTTGATGGGCATGGAGAGCCCGATGCTGCTGCCTATTTTTGTTTTGGCGAGATTGTTTTTTGATTTAGGGTTCTCTGATTTTCAATTTGCTTTCATGCTGCTGCACATGTTTTTTATTTTATTTTAATTTAATTTTAACAATTTAATTGTATTTTTAAAAATATTGTCACAATTATTGAAATGATTTTTGAAAATATAAATTATATTTTTTAATCAAAAATAATATAATAATGAGTTTATTCCACATAAGCGTCTGCACGTCACCTTTTTAGTGACACGTCATTAAAAAATGACAACTCATCATGATTTGGCCTCAAATTCTGTTTTGGGACTAAAATTGAGGACAAACAAAATGGAGGGACTATTTTCAATTTTCACCTATAATAGGGGGACCAAAAGTGCAATTAAGCCTAATAAGCCTAATAATAATAATAATAATAATAATAATAATAATAATAATAATAATAATAATAATAATAATAATAATAATAATAACAATAATAATAATAACAATAATAATAAGAATAATAATAATAATAATAATAATAAAAAATAACCACATTAGTAACCCAAAATTTTTACCCCATACCTGTTGAAACAAAATCTCAATTTAATGTTTTGATGAAAACAAATAAAAAGTTAATTAAGAATTCTAATTATGATTCTAAGTGTTTTGGTATTTAACATGTGCATTTGAGTGTGTTAAAACAAGATAGGTATCAAACATCACAAATCAGATTAAAGGAAACTGTCCTGAAGATTGATCTTTAAACAGTCTAGAAAACGAAAGATTGATCTTTTAAAGACAAAGATTGATCTTTATCTTCTGCTAAGAAACAAAGAACAATCTTTGCAAGGATAATCACTTTCCACATAAAAGGATCAATCATGGAAACAATATTCATCGTATACTCTCATATAGAATCAGCAAAAGATCAATCCAAGTCACATTTGTTCCAGAATTTGAAGAATCAAGACATGCTTCAATAAAGGCATAATACAAAGATCATTCTTCATATAAAACAAGTGCAAGTACAAGGCTACAAGTAGTGAAGTACACTACTGATTTGAACCATCCTAAAGCCTGCACACATAACTGAAAAGTACATAACCAAGGCTGACATACTGACACAGATCAAAGGGAACAAGTTGTTTCATCACAAACCAAAAGATCAATCCTGGATCGATCTTTTGATGTAGCAGATCAATCTTAAGTTATGACAGATTTTCCAAGAGCTCTTTCATGAGAGCTGGTCCTTTTCCAACGGCCATATTAGCTGTCCTAAGCCTTCTTAGAGTCTATAAATGCAGCTGCAAGTTGAAGAACAAAACAAAACAATCAGCACCAAGCAAAAGATCAATCTTTTCAATCATACTCAAGTGTCTCAATATCTTTCTTATAGTTTTCTATTTTGTTTTCATCTTTGTGTTGTAATCATTTACAACTGAGGTTTATTTACATAATATATTTCTCAAACAAGAGTTGAGTAAATATCAAGATTCTAAATAGTCTCAAATCCACCACTTTGTAACTCAAGGTTGTTTTGTCAAATCTTGAGTAAATTGCAAAAATCCTTTCATGTTTTGAAAGGTAACTTGTTAAAGCCTTTCCGAAACAGTAAGGTAGAACTGAAGAAATCATTTCTAGGTAGAAGGGTAGGAATTGTGTAAAGATCAAGATTGATCCATGAAAACCAAGAACGATCTTGGTTTGAACACTTAGTGAAAAATCTCACGGTTGTGAGGACTGAACATAACCCGGATTGGGTGAACCAGGATATATCCTTGTGTGATCTCTCTATCTCCATCTCTATTTATTTTATGCTTTACAATCAGATTTCATTTTGGAAAAATTGATCTTGCTGTTTTTAAAGATTGATCTTCTACAAAGTTAAGATTGATCTTCATCATTGTAAAGATCAATCTTAACCTGAGATTTTTTTTCTTTTATAGCAGAATTTTTTAAAAAGGAACAATTATAATTCAAACCCCCTTCCTTATAATTGATATTTCTACTTCAATACACCCAAATTATACTTATACTCCCACATAAGAAAATGACTTTTTTGCCTTCGTTTAAATAATAAAACTCAAAAAAATTTACCACTTCACCTTTCAACATTTCCACAAAAAGAAAAATTAGTATTTTTTCCAAATTTTCTGGAAAATTATTTTCAAGATTTCTGGTACACAAAATACACTCCGGAAAACTGTTTTCAACTTTTTCGGTACAAAAGGCTCTTTCATAAATCTTTTTTCAACTTTTCTGGTAGTACCAGAAAACTTAATTAAACTTGTCCGAAAACCATATATATATCGGGAAACTTGGTTTAACATTTCCAATAGTTACTAGAAATCTTGAACCTCAAGTTCTCCCGAAGGTATATTATTATTTTTTCTTTATTTATTTTTATTTTAATTAATTATGATTTTATAACCAATTGTGATTTTTTTTTTCATTGGGTGCACGAGGAAAAGACGATAAAATCATACAGGTTACACGTGACGCTGATACTTCTACATCATCCATTATGTATTCTCTAGAGAAGATTCAACCGACAATTTCAAGGAGAAGAAGACGGATGATAATTGAAGACGATGATGAGGAAGAGCATGATCATCGATTTATTCCATATGTAACTATCCATTGGCAATAGGAGCCTCCTATAGTGCATGAGGAAGAGGAGGTACATGGGCAAGTGGAGATACATGAGCAGGTGGAGGTACTTGAGCATGAGGAGGTTGCACCTGCTCATGAGGGAGAGCATATGGTGGAGGGGCATGATGGAGGTCAAGGACCTGGTGAGCTCACACGGTATCATACAGGACCATATGATTTGTCCGTCCTTACATGACATCGTCATCATGTTTCAGATAGATTGTGGTTTGGTTAGGTATGTTAAATTAATTATTATTTATAGTGTATTAAAAATATTTAAATTAATTATTATTTTTATTCTACATTTCATTTTAATGTCATATTTTCTTTGTATACAAGGGCGATCATTGCTGAAAATTGTTGCGCATGAAAAGAAAATACAACAATTTACCCCACCAGTACTCCCGCGATCCATAGGGAAGTGGGTGAATTTATCAGGATTGAACCCATTAAGTCTGAAGATGATTGACAACAACTTGATTTCTGCGTTTGTGGAAAGATGACATTTCGAGACATCCTCATTTCACATGCCATTTGGTGAAATAACGATTATTTTGGATGATATTGTTAATCTTCTAGGATTGGCTATCAAAGGTGAGTTCTACAGCCCATCAGATGTAGATAGAGTAATGATATGTAATCTTGCCATGACTTTATTAAGAGTGGTCACGAAAGAGATATGGGAGGAGACCAAAAAGACTAGAGGTGTGCACTACATACTGGATTGGTTGAAAGAGATCTTCAGAAGGCAGTGTGCAGTAGAGAGAGTTGATTGTGCTGCTAAGGCGTATCTTTTGAATTTAGTAAGGAGTATTATTTTCACTCATATGAATCATACTCTAGTTGATGCGAAGTACATTCCTTTATTCAGACATTTAGACGGTAGAGATAAATATGCATGGGGTACTGCTGCACTCGTAGTCTTTTATGACTACCTCTCAGATGCTTGCTGTTATGACATCAAATAGCTAGATGGATATATGTTGCTGCTTCATGTATTAAATATTTATTTTTAATTATCAAATATTATGTTAATTATTTTTAATTATTATTTTTTATGTATATAATTTATTTATTTATTTTTATATTTAATTATTTGTATATCATTTATTTATTTTTATGTTTAATTTTTTAATTGTTATTTATCATTAATTTTTTTATTATCATTAATATATTTATTTTTATTTGCAAAAATGTTGGATTTACGAATATTTTCCAAATATTTGTAATAGAGATGATTAGGGTATGCATTGCCCGAATAAATAGATGGTGCTACAAACAAGGCAAACACAAAGTCATTGAGTACAGACATATGATTGATGCACTAACACATGCGGATGTCATATGGAGACCATGGGAGAATCCTAGGGATGTCATTATCTTTGATGATATCATGTTCTACACTGGTCTCCTCCGATTATGCAGCATAATAGTAAAATATATGTTAGAGAGGTATTTGAGACATTTGGATATATCTAACATATTTCATCACCGCCACCTCTAGATCTTTCTAGATTATTTGATGTAGATGTTGAATGATTGAGATATGTGACCCCTGTCACCAAGATATTTCACAAAATTCGTCCAGCTACATATCCATATGAATGTTAGGAAGGATATTTGGAGTGGTTCTATCATGTGTCTCATCCACTGCTAGTGTGACCATATGGTGTACCCTAGGTCCCACATTATAGTGTCCCAACCACCGCTGCAGATGCTTCAAGTTCACAGCCGCCACCTATCCTACAGCAGATCGGTGATCTTATACAGCAAGGGTTGAATGAACACAGAGCTAATCAGGATGATGAGTTGTATATTCACTTTTATAAAGCTTTTATATTTATTGCATAATCACACTAGTTAGTAGTAACTTTTATAAACAGTGTGCTTGTGAACATCTATTATAAACACTTTATGTTAGTTTGTTTTCATATCAATCTATTTTTAGCGTTATTATGTCGTTTACTTTATATTACTTGTGATGAAATATAAGGAAAATAAAATAAATAAATTACAAGATGAAATTGAGCAACATTAAAGTAAAATTAACTAACAACAAGTGATTTTGTAACAATTTTAAAGCACGAAGCTTCATCTAATGACATTGCATCTACACATTCTTTGAGTGGATTTTGTGTAACACGTGGCAAATGACATAATAAATACCCCACTATTGTAGACGCTTGTACATGCTATTTCTCAAGAAGTTGTTTCATCAGTGCAATATTACTTCCAACCTAGTGCAATATCTAAGATTGGAAATTCATCATTCATCTTTAACTGCAAAATAAGATCATTTGATTATTTTTAAAATTTAAAACATAAGAAAATAAGATAATTTTACTAGAACCCAATGATTTCCATCAACAAAACCAATACATATTATACGATAATTTTTTGGGTGAGTTCATATTCCATGCTTAATTTTCTTAGAGATGGCAATAAAATCTGCGCCCGCATGTACCCACCCAAACCCGCTTGATTTGGGTGGGGAAAACCCGCTTTAATTGGGTGCGGGTGTGGGTGCGGATTTTCCCCGACATTAAAATTCGGGAGCGGGGGCGGGTTTGGGGGGGATGATATCCACCCCGCACCCGCACCCGAACCCGCCCCGCAAGTATTATTATTATAATTTTAAAATTTTTTATACATATACATATTTAATATATTTAATATTTTTTAAAATATTAAAAATTATAATTTAATCTCTATATAAAATATTTTTTTATTTTATTATTGTTTAATAATTATTATTTTATTATGATAAATATGATTTTTAAATTTATAATTTTATATATATGAGTGGGTGTGGGTGCGGGTGCGGGCGGGGAAACCCGAGACCTGTTGCGGGCGGGGATGGGTGCCTAAATTCTACACTCGCTATGTTACGGGGGCGAGTGCGGGTTTTCCCCGATTAGTCGGGTGCGGGTGTGAAGGATGCGAAATCCATGCCTAAATTTTCTCCATTGAATATCCACATAATCTAGAGGAATTGGTTCACCCATCAATTTATATTGTTCCAATTCACAAGCACAAGGTAACCCATATGTTATTCTTAGAGAGCACCCACATACAAATTTGTCAGTACCCGCCCACTCAACTTTCTTGTATTCTTCAGCAATACGTCTTTGAGCTTCTCTTGATACACATGTATTCAATCTCTAATAAAATGGATTTATGTGTTCATGCTATTCATCATAGAAACTTTTCTAAAATGAATCCTTGAAATTTTTTATGTCACAACCTTATCATGTTGTTCATAATCTCCCAACATTTATACATGTCACCCATGTTGTGTTCCAACATTAACTTCGGCATCCAATAAGCTGACTCAACCTTATTATTACATATAAATTTTCATCATTGAACAATTCAACAATATATAATAAAATTACAAAATCAAAGTTTTTGAGTCACATGACACACCTATTAGTCATTGTGTTCCCCAAATGCATCAGTCGATTTATCCATGCTTCAACAAACCTTTCCTTAAGAGGAGTCAACCAAGTTTCTTTCACATAGTCAACAAACATTTTATTATCAACACATGATTGCTCAAATATGTGCAAGTGCATGATATACTCTTTTTCATCACTGCTATACATAATATATTTCCATATATTAAATTCTAATTCTTGTCTATCCTTTAAGACATATTACTTACATTTAGCTCCAATATTTTTGTCGATATGAAATCGACAAAGCAAATTGTAAGTATGGAAGTACGCCTAAGAGGGGGGG
>JBBPBS010001130.1:1716775-1731532 GCA_037974835.1 Cicer judaicum | reverse complement strand
GGGGGGGTGAATTAGGTGTTAGTAAATTTTCTTGTTTTAGTGAGATGGTAGTTGAATTTTCTGAGTTTAATAAAGTGTCTACTAATAAGAAAATGCAGTAAATAAATGAACACTTAAGATTTATCCTAGTTCCCCTTATTACCAAGGGTACGTCCAGTCCTCTTGCACACCACAAGAGATTGATCCACTAATTTTCAGAAAATGTACAACTCCCACCCTGTGATACTTGCTACAAACTTCTAACAACACTTCTAAGATAGCACACCACTATCTTAGATTAAGCTATCTTTTAGAAAGTCTTACTTTCTTTTACAAGTGATACAATAAGATTTGAATAAGAATAAGGTGAGGTATATTGATAAACAATCCAATAACAATTCAAGTACTTGAGAACCTTTCTGAATTATGAAAATGAAATGCAAGTACTTTGTAAAAAATCAGAATTTTATTCAAAGTTGTTCAAGGTATTGATTCAAGGATTGTGTATTTTTTGATCTGAAGTTATGGGGTATTTATACTCCATAAACATCTCTTCAGATTCGTGGCCATTGATCCAAGAGGTTCAATGAAAAAATACAATTTTCTAGAGTCATTCCAGATCTGAAAAATTGTATTGTTTCCAGTTGTATTCGAATACAGGATATGTGTATTCAAATGCACCTCTCTGTAACGTTCAAAAATATTCAAAAATTACACCTTGTATTCGAATACACATTGGTGTAGTCGAATACAGATTAGTGAAAATTTGCCACTGACTTACTTTGTATTCGACTACAGAAGGTTGTAGTTGAATACACATATAAGGATTTTATCCACTGACTTGAAGTGTATTCAACTACACATAGTCGTAGTCAAATACAACTTTGGTTTTTTTTGCTTCTGACTTGCATTGTATTCGAATATAAGATGTTGTATTCGAATACACTTATGTATTTTGTCAATTTGTTAATGTTGTTTTGACTTTTGAAAATACTTTAAATGCATATGTAAATATGACTTGTTCTCATGTAATTGAAATATTGGTTTGTATCATATACCTTTATATTTTATCATCTAATGTTTGGATTTGAAGCTTATTATGAAGATATTTGATCTTCTTTTTGATCTTGTTGCATTGACCATAATTGGTGATCTTTGTTTGCATAAAAAATATGTAGTTTACATTCTCCCCCTTTTTGATTATGACAAAATGTTGTTGTTGTGGAGAGATTGTGTAATTTGAATCATTGCTCCCCCGTAATATATGCGTACTCCCCCGTTGTATGTGATTAATTGAAAAATTGAGTACCTACAAGGTTTGAAATGCAACAACAATACAAATTTTCTCCCCCTTTTGACATAATCAAAAAGAAGGAAAAATATAGAAAAAAAAATACAATTTGCGAGCATAAACATACTAATAAAAATAACGGCATAAAAGTTAACAAGGAGGATAACATAATTGAGAATGAAGTCATAACATCAGAATAGTTAACAAGTTGCAATGATAGCAATACAAAACAGGACAGAATTCAAACCACAAATTAGTACATAAAGCAAATGTCAAAGTAGTACATAATGCAAACTGCAAAGTAATACAAATAAATGCCTAATAGCGAACTAATCAAAATCCGTTGGAATGTGAAAATGATCAGGTTTTTCTAATAAACCACTAATGTCCTGAGATAGAGCATTATGATTGTGAGCAATAGTAGTTTCAATGTTCTGGAAGCGAGTGTCGATAGAAGTGGTCAGATTTTCGAATTGAGTTTGGAAAGAATCAAGGCGGGTCATGAGCATTTGATTGGAGATATAATCATCATCAGAGGCTGTTTCCTCGCCATCTTCATCATCCTGGGAAGTAGCATTTGAGGATCTAGCAGTGTCTTCTTGAGTAGCATCAGATGGTTGACCATAATCACCTTTATGCACAAAAGATTCAAGCTCCTCATTCCATATGATCCTCATGCTAGGCAAGACACCTAAATCCAACATATTTTCTTTGGTGGGTGTATACATAACTTCATCAAAGAAATCCACCCCAAAGTGTTCCAAAATCTGGGAAACTTCCTTCGCATATGGTAACCCAATTGCCTCTCGGGATCCAAACATGACATATTTCACAAAGTATGCCCAATTTAGTTGACGACCTTCATATATGAAATTCATAATTTGTAATTCAAACTCCGTAATTTGGGAGTTATTTCCAGCCTTCGAAACCAGAATGTAGCTAAGGAAATAGTGCAAAAGGTGATAATCAACAGTAAGATTTCCCACTCCATACCGTTGCTGGGCATATTTGGAACCAGCTTGAGTCCTCTTTTGTTCCATTGTGCGTCTGTCAAACCGACATAGGGCAACATATGCATCATACTTAGAGATATCACTCCATTCACACAATTTGTTGGGACAAAACTTTTGACCATTAAAGGGAATGTTCAGAATTTCACATATGGTTTTGGTATTTAACCGAATGGTTTTACCCTTAACTCGAGATACCTGCATTTTTCCATCTTGGATGAGATTGCAATAAAAAACCCTAACTAAGTCTGGATAAACAGGACCTTTGTAACCTATAAACTCTTCAACATGTTGTGCTTTGAGCAACGCAGGAAATTTAAAGGCTGAGAAAGAGTTTAAGGTACCATATTTTGGAATGATAAGTCGCTTGTCAGAGTAGAATGTGCGAAAACGATCAATTTCTTCCAGAGTGTGTAGAAGCTGAGATAAATCTGTGATGTTGGGATTCCTTGTTCGTTTTCTTTGGGGACCCACTGCTGCATGCTTGGTTCGTGGTCCTCGTTTGCGGGCATCCATGGTGAGAAATGAGGTTTTGGGGAAAAATGGGTTTTGAGAGAAAAAGTGAGAGATGTGAGAAATCTGATGATGAATGACAAGAAAGAAGTAAAGAGTGATGTAGTTTGCTAGGTTGGGTGAATAGGTAACTGAGTGAAAGGAGGATGGACGAGATTTTGGGAGAAGAGAGAAAAAGCTACAGCTGTGTATTCGAATACCAAATGTAAAATAACCCTAAAATGTGAAACAACTTTTATATCTGGGCAAAAACGCAAAGGTGTAGTCGACTACACCTACTTGTATTTGAATACACATTGTTCTGGGAACGTGTAAATTTTTATGGAAATCTTAACATGTAACACACAAATTTATATATCAAGAATTAATAATCATCAAGAAATTTTAATTAAACAACTTTAAGATGAAATTTTTTGAAGAGAGATGACAGACTATATGTATCATGCAATTTCAAAGATCATTTTCATTTAAAATACCAAGTTCTCTTCAAGATCTTATAAAATAAGTCCTTAGGTAAAGGTTTTGTAAAGATATCAGCCGATTGATTGTGTGTATCAACAAATGTTACCTCAACATTACCTTTAAGCACATGATCCCGTAGAAAGTGATGTCATATATTAATGTGTTTAGTTCTAAAGTGCATGATTGGATTCTTTGAGATGTTTATTGCACTTGTGCTGTCACATCTTAAGGGAATGCATTCGAGATCAACTCCATAGTCATGTAATTGTTGTTTGAGCTAGAGAATCTGGGCACAACAACTTCCTACTGCAATGTATTCAGCTTCACCAGTACTAAGTGAAACACAAGCTTGCTTTTTACAAGACCATGATACTAGTGCATTGCCTAAGATATGGCAAGTGTCGCTTGTGCTTTTACGATCCGTTTTGCATCCTGCATAATCTGAATCAGAGTATCCAACTAGGCTACATATGTTATCCTTGGGGTACCATAGGCCTACATTTTTCGTTCCTTTCAAATACTTCATAATTCTTTTAACGGCTACTAGATGCGATTATTTTGGATCCGCCTGAAATCTTGCACAAAAACAAACATTAAACATAATATCTGGCCGGCTGGCCATTAGATATAATAAGGATCCAATCATACCTCGATATTTGGATATGTCGATTGAAATTCCTGATGCATCTTTATCAACATATATTCCGGAGCCCATTGGAGTTGTACTTTCTTTGCAGTTTTCCATTTCAAATTTTTTTAGTAATTCTTTACAATATTTTGCTTGATTTATGAAGATGCCATGCTCAAGTTGCTTGATGTGAAGTCCAAGAAAATAGTTTAATTTTCCCATCATGGACATTTCAAATTCTCCTTGCATTATTGAAGAGAATTCTTCACATATGTCCTTGTTGGTTGATCCAAAATTATATCATCAACATAGATTTGGACCAATAAGGTGTGACCATTATCTCTTTTGACAAATAATGTTTTATCGACCTCCCCTTTTTCAAATCCTCATGCACATAAAAAGGTGCTTAATCTATCATACCAAGCTCTTGGAGCTTATTTTAGACCATAGAGAACGTTTCTTAATTTGTAAACATGTGAGAGATTTTTGGAATCTTCAAACCCAAGGGGCTGTTTGACATAGACTTCTTCATTTATGTATCCATTGAGAAAGGCACTTTTCACATCCATTTGATATAACTCATAATTCATGGAACAAGCATACGCAAGTAGTAAACGTATTGCTTCTAATCTTGCTACCGAAGCAAATGTTTCGTCAAAATCTATCCCTTCTTCTTGATTGTATCCTTGAGCGACCAATCTAGCTTTGTTGCGGACAACTATGCCATTCTCATCTAGTTTATTTTTAAACACCCATTTTGTACCAATGATGTGTTTATTTCCAAGATTAGGAACAATTTCCCATACTTGGATTCTTTCAAATTAATTGAGTTCTTCTTGCATGGCAAGTATCCATTGATCATCTTTAAGTGCTTCACCAATTTTGGAGGGTTCGATTTGAAAAACAAATGCCATGTTTAAGCAAGCATCTTGCAGTTTTAATCTTGTTGTAACTCCTTTATGGGTATCACCTATGATGTTATCAATTGAGTGATATCTATGGGTTCTCCATTCTTTAGGAAGATCATCACTTTACTTTTCAATGTTGACTTCACTTTCTTGATCTAGTTGATTAGTTTGAAGTTCTTTGCTTGTATCGTCGCTTTCAAAAACATCATCATCACAAGAAATAATATTTTCCTCTTTTATGGGGTTAGTTTCATCAAAAGTTACATGCATTGATTCTTCAACTAATAAAGTTCTTTTATTGAAGATTCTAAATGCTTTACTAGATAAAGAGTAACCGAGAAATATACCTTCATCAACTTTTTCATCAAACTTTCCAAGGTTGTCTTTACCGTTGTTTAACACAAAACACTTACATCCAAAAATGTGGAAGTGAGAGATATTGGGTTTTCTTCCTTTGTAAAGTTCATACGGAGTTTTCTTAAGAATTGGCCGAATGATTACCCGATTGGAAACATAGCATGTTGTGTTTACCGCATCTGCCCAAAAATATTTTGGTAGGTTTGAGTCACTTAGCATAGTTCTTGCGAGCTCTATCAAGGATTTGTTCTTTCTCTCAACAACCCCATTTTGTTGTGGTGTCCTTGGTGCAGAAAAATTGTGGAAAATGCCATTTTCTTCACAAAATTCTTCAAATGAATTATTTTGAAATTCTCTTCCATGATCACTTCTAATTGATACAATTTTGGCAGATTGTTCGTTTTGGACTAGCTTGGCATAGTTTTTAAATGTCTTAAAAGCTTCATTTTTACTTGCCAAAAATAAGGTCCAAGTGAACCTTGAGTAATCATCAACAATAACTAGTCCATATGAGTTTCCACCAAGACTTTTTGGTTCTTGATGGACCAAACAAGTCCATATGTATCAATTGTAGTGGTCTAGAGGTTGAAATGACATTTTGTAGGTTTGAAAGAACTTTTTGTTCGCTTACCTTTCTGACATGCGTCACACAATTTATCCTTTATAAATTTCATTTTTGGTAAGCCTACAACAAGATCATGCTTGACCAATTTGTTTAAATGATCCATATGAATATGAACAAATCTCTTATGCCATAGCCAAGCATCATTATTGTCGCTTACCAAAAGACATTTCATTTTTAAGGATAAATCGTCAAGATTAAGTATAAAAATGTTTTTGAACCGCTTATCGATAAATTGAGTTTCATTTGTAGCCATTTTGGATGATACACTCATCTTTGTTAAAGACTATCTTGTATCCTTTGTCGCAAAGCTGGCTAATGCTTATGAGATTATGTTTTAGACCTTCAGCATATAAGACATCTTCAATCGAGAGGGATGGTGTTGTACCGACTTTTCCAATGCCTAAAATTTTTCCTTTGTTGTTGTCTCCATATACTACATATCCCTTTGACTCAAGTGTTAAGGCTGAAAATTTTGTTACATCACCCATCATATGTTTAGAGCATCCACTATCTAAGTACCACATATTTGAAGTACCTTACTTGTATACCTACAAAATTGAAATCAAACTTTATTAGGTACCCAATGTGCTTTGGGTCCTTGATGGTTAGTACCTTTCTTTACCCATATGTAATGCCCACTTGGAACACTAATGTTTCTAATGTGACAGGTATTAGGTGTATGACCATGAAGACTACAATAAGAACAAGTAGGATTAAATCTATTTTTAGTAGCATATGTATGAGATTTATTTTGAATAATTCTTTTATTATAAAGATGATCGTATTTCATAACTATAATCTTTTCTTGATTAGATTGATTATTTGCTTTAACAAAAATAGTCTTATTCAAGTTTGGTTTATCAAATTTTGAATATCCAAGACCACTTTTGTCATTTGAGTATCTTTGCATATTTAAAACATTTTCCAATCCTAATTGTCCCTTTTCGTATCGTTCAATTACCCTATTTAATTGAACAATTTTGAAAGAGAGGGAATCACATTTGTTGCATGTAAAATTCTATTTTAGTTTTTCAGAACTTTTCTCCATAATGTCAACTTTTTCTTGTAGACTTGAGATTTGTTTTTTTTTTGTTGACACTAGTTTACACAGATTTTTACATTCAATAAGTAATTCCTTAATTGCGTTTTGAGCATCATTGTATTCTATAATTAATTCACTATTAATTTTATTATGATGAGGAGAGTCTATATTACTAACCTCTTCTTTATTATCAGATTGATGCGATGCCATTAATGCAACATTGGCGCATTCTTCACTTTCTGTTTCTGAAGATGAACTTACTTCGTTGTCTTCCCAAGCTATGTATGCCTTCTTGAATTCTTTCTTTTTGATGGCATTCTTCTTAGCAAGGTTTGGACAATCTACTTTAATATGTCCTTGTTTTCCACATTCAAAGCAAGTGAAGTTTTGATTTGATGTAGAATTATCTTTCTTCTTGAAACTTTTCTTTTTGAATGTTCTGTCATTTTTAAGAAACTTACCAAATTTTTTAACAAGAAAGATAATGTTTTCATCTTCATCTGAATTGTCGTCCTTGATTTGTTCTCTTGATTCGGTCTTTAGAGCAATATTTTTTGTCTTCTTTTCTTGACTTTCATTTTGTTCTAACCTTCCAAGTTCGATTTCGTGCTCTTGAAGTTTTCCAAATAATGCAGAAAGAGACATTTTGGATAGGCTTTTCTTTTTGCATATTCTTGTCACTTTTGGTTGCCAGGCCCTTGTCAATTGGTGAAGATTTTTCCGAGTGCTGTGAAATGATTGGTTAAGTGGGAGAATCTTTTCTGTAAGTCTAGAATAGACTCTCCGGGCTGCATTCGAAATAACTCATATTCTTGTGATAGTGTGTTGAGTTTAGATCTTTTTACCTCAATGGTGCCTTCGTGAGTTACTTCCAACGTATCCCATATTTCTTTTGCTGTTTTACAGTGAGATATACGGAAAAATTCATCCATTCCTAGTGTAGATTGAATATATTCTTAGCCTTCTTATCGAACAACACTTTTCTTTTATCATCATCAGTCCAAGAATTATTTATCTTTATTTCTTCTTTGTTGTTGATGATAGTTTTTGGAATGTGAGGACCATTTTCAACTGCATCCCATATGTCGTCTTCTTGTGCTTCAAGATATGCTTGCATACGTATCTTCCAAAAATCATAGTGCTCTCCAACAAAACATGGTGGCTTAGTACTGCTACCACTGTCTCTAAAGGGGGGGGGGGGGGGTGAATTAGGTGTTAGTAAATTTTCTTGTTTTAGTGAGATGGTAGTTGAATTTTCTGAGTTTAATAAAGTGTCTACTAATAAGAAAATGCAGTAAATAAATGAACACTTAAGATTTATCCTGATTCCCCTTATTACCAAGGGTACGTCCAGTCCTCTTTCACACCACAAGAAATTGATCCACTAATTGTCAAAAAATGTACAACTCCCACCCTGGGATACTTGCTACAAACTTCTAACAACACTTCTAAGATAGCACACCACTATCTTAGATTAAGCTATCTTTTAGAAAGTCTTACTTTCTTTTACAAGTGATACAATAAGATTTGAATAAGAATAAGGTGAGGTATATTGATAAACAATCCAATAACAATACAAGTACCTTTCTAAATTATGAAAATGAAATGCAAGTACTTTGTAAAAAATCAGAATTTTGTTCAAAGTTGTTCAAGGTATTGATTCAAGGATTGTGTATTTTTTGATCTGAAGTTATGGGGTATTTATACTCCATAAACATCTCTTCAGATTCGTGGCCATTGATCCAAGAGGTTCAATGAAAAAATACAATGTTCTAGCACCATTCCAGATCTAAAAAATTGTATTGTTTCCAGTTGTATTCAAATACAAGATATGTGTATTCGAATACACCTCTATGTAACGTTCAAAAATATTCAAAAATTACACCTTTTATTCGAATACACATTGGTGTAGTCGAATACAAATTAGTGAAAATTTGCCACTGACTTACTTTGTATTCGACTACAGAAGGTTGTAGTCGAATACACATATAAGGATTTTGGCCACTGACTTGAAGTGTACTCGACTACACATAGTCGTAGTCGAATACAACTTTGGGTTTTTTTTGCTTCTGACTTGCATTGTATTTGAATACAAGATGATGTATTCGAATACACTTATGTATTTTGTCAAAAATATGATTTTTAAGACTTTGTTAATGTTGTTTTGACTTTTGAAAATACTTTAAATACATATGTAAATTTGACTTGTTCTCATGTAATTGAAATATTGGTTTGTATCATATACCTTTACATTTTATCATCTAATGTTTGGATTTGAAGCTTATTATGAAGATATTTGATCTTCTTTTTTATCTTGTTGCATTGACCATAATTGGTGATTTTTGTCTTCATAAAAAATATGTAGTTTACACAAATTAATTGCATGTGAAAATACAATACCAATTGAATTCATTAATGCAAGATCTCTGTCTATCACAATTGATTGAGGAAATTTATTTTGTGTAACAAACAGTTTTCTTAGCATCTCTAATGCCCAACAAAAGTTTTCTTCCCGCTCAGATTCCAAATAAGCAAATCCAACTACAAATGGCATCTATGTTGATGTCATACCAATAATTTTAAGTAATGACATTTTGTATTTATTGGTTTTGTAGGTATTGTCCATAATCAACACTATCTAAAACAAATTCAACAATTTCACTGAATTTGAATGCACCCAAAAAAATATCTCTCATAACATCTGAGTCTTTACGCTTTCTATTCCAATTCATATATTTTGCATCTTCAATTAACTTGTATAAATGTTGCATCTATGTTCTATTAGCACATAATGTCATGAACAATCACATTTTTTTTGTTGAACTTCGAGTTGAACTATCAGCACACTTGTATTTTCCTCCTTTGTCACAATCTAATATTAATTTATTACTCCTCTCTTTCTCTCATGTCTTTGTAGTTGATCTTCTAATTATAACAATAGTTTTATTTTTTATATCGAATTCATTAGCGCAATGTACAACAATGTCCCTTATATCAAATATCTAAAATAAAATATAAAATAAGTTATAATTAATCACAATAATATATTTTTACAATATTAATTATAATTATTCTTACTTGATTTGTGTCAAAAATATTTGTAGTATCGACGCATTTTTTATCCAATAATAGTAGCAGTTTATCCATATATGTTAACATTTTAAAAAATTAATAAAATTCAAAAATTAAACAAACAAAAATTGGTGTACCGAAAAACTTGTCAATGAAGTTTTACCTTCTATATCGGAAAGTTTTCCGGTACACACATTTTTCCATTATGTACCAAAAATCTTTTTTAAAGTTTTCCAATAGCATTCTTCTATACCAGAAAATTTGTAAAAAAAATTTCAAAAACAAGTTGTGTATCATAATTCTTCTAAATAGTTTTTTGAAAGTTATCGGAAAACTTGAACCTATCAAAAATCTTTTTTACTGCTCCAGAAATGATTAAATAGTAAAAAATAAATCACTCTGAATTTTGAAGAAAAAAATTGAAAATAATTTTGACATTTCTATAAAATTGTGGAATGTAAAAATAGAAGTATAGGTAATTTTTTCTAATAGATGTGGTGGCGATTATTTAATATAACATTGGCCATCCCAAATGGTCAGTCGAATTACTAATATGATTGGTGTACATTACAATCATCAAGTTTTCCGGTACAAACATTAAACATCTTACTGGATTATTTTTATCAATTGATTATTAAGAAGATGGAGAAGATGGACGTGGGGTTTGTTGTGTTTCTAAGAAATTTTTCTTTTATAGTAAGTTTTGAATAATAAATTATTTGAAGTTCTTGAGATGAGAAATCATCCGATAAGGATCTGACAGGATATTTGGTTTCAGGAGCAGTGATACCATACTCCTTATTCAAAACCTACAACAAAAGAACAATAATGTACACCACAATCATATTAGTAGCCTTTGCCATGATAGACGTGAAAGTTATTTCTGTGTTTTTGTCATGTGATTTGATGGTGATTATTTAACTTCTGTTTCAATTGAAACAGTTTTATGCGTCCAGAAACTGCACAGGGCATATTTGTTAATTTCAAGAACTTGTACTCTTGCAATGGAAACAAGTTACCCTTTGCTGCTGCACAAATTGGACAGGCATTTAGAAATGAGGTTTGTTGGTTTTTTGTTGAACTTGCTTTTGGTATTGGTGGCTTTGTGGAACTGGGATTTAGGTTGGTTTCTGTATCTTTCTGCAGATATCTCCCCGTCAAGGCCTTCTCAGAGTCCGTGAATTCACCTTGGCAGAAATTGAGCACTTTGTTGATCCCGAAGATAAGTCTCATCCTAAGTATGCCGAAGTTGCTGACTTGGAGTTTTTCATGTTCCCAAGGGAAGAACAGGTGTCTGGTCAGTCTGCAAAGAAAATCTGTCTCGGTGAAGCTGTTTCAAAGGTCCGTTTCAATAATCGTGTAGTCAATGCTCTTTTCACTATAGAATTGTTGTCTATTCTTTACTAAACCACATGTTATGATTATTTTTGATTTTTGATCAGGGTGTTGTCAATAATGAGACTCTTGGTTATTTCATTGGGAGAGTATATCTCTTTTTGACACGTCTCGGTATTGACACAGACCGCTTGAGATTTAGGCAGCATCTTGCCAATGAGATGGCCCATTATGCCGCTGACTGTTGGGATGCTGAGATTGAATGTTCATATGGTTGGATCGAGTGTGTTGGCATCGCCGATAGATCTGCATATGATTTGCGTGCTCACTCGGTAATTGCTCTGATTAACTGGATACTTTGTGATAAACTTTAATATACCAAAATAACATGATTCTATTGGTTACATTTTCCGGAAAGTATAATTCAATGTGGTTTCCTTACCTCAGAATTCATGAACCTTGAATTCAATACCATCACTATGAAATGATCCATGCATTATTAGCCAGTGTTTATATTTAAATAAGAAAAAATACATTTACCTCCCTTAAGACAGTTGTCCCTTGATACTTAGTCTTGATTTTAAATGTTATTTTTTAGCTAAATCAAACAAAAAAAATTGGACATGCGTGTAACAAATGATCTTGCCATTTATGTAGGTTCGTTTTTATTTATCACTTAACAGTCCCTGGTTTTGTTTATTATTTACCACTTAACCTGCTTGAAGTTCATTGTTTGCAGCTTAACTTGCAATTTGTTTAACTAAAAACATCAAATTAAAGCCGAATTAAACTGTAGTTAAGTAATAATAGAAAAACTTCGGGGAGTAAGTTGAGGAATGACTAAACTTAAATTCTCATCTTTTAATGTGTGGTGTACTACATTCTCGTAATGCTTTTGTATTCAATACTGCAGGAGAAAAGCGGTATTCCGCTGGTGGCTCATGAAATATTTTCAGAACCTAAGTTAGTGGAGGTAATGCCTAATGCTGATGATGTTGATTTTTTATTGGCAACTTCATCATAGCTAGAAGAAGTCCTTTTTCACCATTAATTGACTTGGTATATGAATTATTTCAGAAATTGGTTATAACTCCCGAAAGAATTGGGCTTGGCATTCAAAGGTAATCAGAAGATGGTGGTTGAAGCACTTGAGGTAATTTTTGGACGGATAATATATTGCCTATTTGAGCACACTTTCTATATGAGGGCGAGTAAAGCTGGGGATGAACAGTTAAATGTATTTCGCTTTCCTTCACTTGTGGCTCCTATTAAGTGCACTGTTTTGCCTCTGGTTCAAAACCAGAAGTATGAAGAGGTTGCCGAATTAATTTCCGAGTCTTTGACTGCTGCTGGAATTTCCCATAAGACTGACATTACAGGTATGTTGTTATAGTTGAAGTTCTCATTCTCATTAACATGTAAAAGTAGGTTGTGTTAAATAAAACTTTAGAGGGTTTAGGCTGGACGATTGCATGAATGAATGTTCTTAAGATCAAAAGAAGGAAAGTTTGTGGCATTTGGAGGATAGGAGATTCTTCATACTGACACAGGAAGAATAAAACAACAAATAAAAAGAGAAAGCACCAATGGAGTAAATGTGGCAAATTCCTTTCAAGTCTGTTAAGGAAATGCTTTTAAAGGACAACTATATAGAAGCAAATTGCCTAAACTTATTGAAATCTTCTTTGGTGCCATATAATCCTTGAAAAAAATATTATATTCCGACCATTTCCTCGAAAATGTTAGCCATACACTTCTATCAAAACCTCTAAACCTAGTCACCGAAAAATTAGCAAAAAATTAGCAATGAAGTACGTGCCTAGCATTCTAAAGAAGCTGCAAAACTATTATATTCTATTAAAAAGATTGTTACTTTGACTTTTCCAAATTACAAATGCACCCACACTGAGCGAACATACTAACTTAAATATAGTACTACTAGTTTAGTAATTGTTAGTTGGTTATATTTTTTGTCAGCATTTGGTTCTTAAAACTGTTGCAGTCATGCTCCCCGAGAAATGAAATAATCTAAAAACTAGGGATCTTTCCTTTGTTGATAGTAATGTTAGAATTAACAAGAGAATTTATATTGTTAGGTGTTAGAATGGTTGCCACAAACTTAGATTTACTTAGGTGATCTACATAGTGCTCTAATGCGAAGGGACATACACTTTGTAAATCTTCAAAACTTAATGCTACTTGTTGAATGGGGCATATGTTGGGCTCTACAATTTACTTGGAAGATAATTTGTTGAATGGGGCATATGTTGGGTTCATGTAGAGTATTTTTCTATGTTTTTGGCGAAGTGCGAGTTTGGTAATTTGTTGAATGGGGCATATGTTGGGTTCATGTAGAGTATTTTTCTATGTTTTTGGCGAAGTGCGAGTTTGGTCATGCAACCCTCTTATACAAGTAATTTATAATCACAAATACGAATTTTCTCGCTCTCTCTCTAAGCACTCTCAATCAAACAAAGATGAATATTATCGGTCTCACTCTTTCTTTGAACACTTCAAATTTTATTTCATGTAGAGTAAGGTTTATTCTCATCCATTTTCACACACTCAAACTTATTTTGCTTGGTTCTGTTTTTCAATAGAAGCTTCCACCATGAAAGACAACTTGAACAATAACTTGAAAAACTTGAACAACAACAAACAACAACATGAACAACAACTGAACAACAACTTGAACAACAACTTAAACAACAACAACATGAACGACAACTTGAACAACAATATGAACAACAACAAAATAACAACTTCAACAACTTACAAAATAAATACATAATAGATAGATTTAGGTGACCTAATAAATACTCTTATACAAATGTTTTTTTATGATACAATATTAAATTTCCAAAAAAAAGTTGCAGCTGTTTTAGGAGTTATACGTGTGGTCTACTTTCGCTAGTGATACTTTACTAGTGATAACAGAGACATTACCAAGTACAACTACATACCATTTTTATTATACCGAAGTTTATTTTACATTTTTAATATTTATTATACCGAATATTATTTAATGTACTTTTTTTTATATTAAATTAATTATTGCTATATTTTTAGATAGGCAAATGCTAGTAGATGTTATAAATATTATTTAATGTACTTTTTTTATATTAAGTTAAGAATTTATTTGTATATATACTATAGTGTTGTTTGTTATTATAAGAACGTTTAATGAAGTGTATTATTGCTCTAACCTACAGTCTCCCTAATATTTGTTTCATGTATCTAGTTATTATAAAATAAATTAATAATTTTTCTAGTATTTCTTTTTTTACATTATTATCACTTTTTATTATAATTAATTTTTAATTTTCTTATAAATAATTCTTAAGTAATATTTGCTTAATTGATCATATTATTTGTATCATTTTAAAATAAATTTATTATTAAAATAATTATTTTTTATTAGTGTAATATAAACTTTTGATTTTTTTTATTGATAATTGTTTTTTTTAATAGTATTTAAATTTCAAAACGTATAAAAAAAAAAGATAAATTAGAGATTGAGTAAATAATAAATGTT
>JBBPBS010001130.1:1706082-1716452 GCA_037974835.1 Cicer judaicum | reverse complement strand
AAAGTGCATGTGTAGCTTATATAATAATATTAGTTATCTCTTTTTATTGTTGCATATCCTAAGAAATATTTTACTAAATTAAAATTACTAAATAATATTATTTTGATTTCTATTGAAATAATTGTAGAGAACATTAATAATAAAGAGATTATTAATGGTTTTATAACAAAAAATACAAAAAGGAAACAATTCAATCATTATGAGAGTGGTATTCCTTTATTTTGGTTTTTAATGTTGGACTCTTGCTAATTTGTATTTTAATTTCTTGATTCATGCATTACTACTCTTAATTTTTTCTGATTGATTCTCGAATATTTTGACTAATAATTTTTTTTCAATATTCTCATTTATAGTAATAACAATTATTACAATAACATAATTAATTTAATAGCATATTTGCAAATGTTTAATAACCGACTCAACCAAAAATTCAAATGCTTCTAATGTCAAGAACATTCTTAAATATCAGAGACTAAAGAGACGTTTCTCTATATATTCAAGGCCAAAATAATAATTTATCTATAAATAATACAAGAAGAATGTAAAACATATAAAACAATTCAATATATTTTTTAAATGACATTAGCCAGCTCAAGCCCAATGGTCAGTCGGGCCCAATCTAATTTTATTAGGACTACATAGGTCATAAAAATCTGATTGTTTTTTAACTTATTTGTTATAAGACGACTCACGCTATTGGAAAATTTACCTGTCCCTCCATTTTTATACCTATACCTCTATAATTTTTTAAAAATATTAATTATGGTTACAGTTTTTTTTTTTTTTTATCATTTCATTTTTTCTAAAATCAGAAAAAAAATTCGATACACACTTTATTTTTAGAAAGGTTTTTTTCAAGTTTTTTGATACATAAGGTTATTACTGAAAAACTTTAAAAAAGATTTCCGGTATAGAAGTAAAAAATTATAGTACAGAAAAACTTAATTTGAAAGATTTCCAGTACAGAAGGGTGTTTCCGAAAAACATTCACAGAAAAATTTTAGATATACCAATTTTTTTTTAATTTTATTATTTTTATAAATGATCATACACCATTCAATAATTAACTCATCATATATATTAATTAACATACTATAAATATTTTTAAATAATAATATGCCATAAATAATTAATAATTAATACATCCTAATTAATAATTAATATATCATAAATCGTTGCCGATTGTCAGACGAATCATTTTCCTAACAAGATAAATAGACGATGAAGATTCAAAGTCATGTATTCTTCCTATTCACGAGAAAAAAAATTAGTTAAAATCAAATAAATACTAATATAATAAAATAAAAAATTATTTAAAAAAAATAAAACAATTTCCAGAAAATATGTGGATGAAGTTATTCCGTGGCTTCCGAAAATGTTAAAATAAATTTTCCGGTAGTTTCGAAAAACTTCAAAATACATTTCTAGAAATGATGTTCTGTACCGGAAAACTTTCCGAAATGAAAATTGTGTACCGACAAACTTAAAAAGAAGTTTTCCGGAATTACTTTTTCCCCCTTATTTTTGTTCCAGAAATATTAAATAAAGGAATAATTTTTTTTTTTTTATATATACAAAGGCATTTTAGTATTTTCCTTTATTTTTTGTGTACAGTGATAAAAGAGAGGGTACAGAGTAAAATGTGTATCACATCATCCAATGGCATCCCCAGTCAAATTTTACATATTTAGTTTTAGAGAAAATTAATTTTGTAATCACGTGTTAAAGAAATCCTACAAATTAATTCGATATGAATAGTGTAAATAAAATAAAAAATAATTATCTTAATTTTTACAATAATATTATTAAATTAGACATCCTACCTTCAAACTTAAAACTTTAAAATTATAGAATTTGTGATTTTTATCATGTTATCACCGTAAATAAAAATAGAAAAGCATTTGCCATATTTTGTTTGTAGCTACCAGTGCCATGTTCCGATCCTAATAATAATAGGGTGATAAATAACTTTATTCCTTCTCTTTTCTTTATCCATTTATTTATTTTCCTTCTTCACACACTAACCATTCAAGTTCTAATTTTATTTAAAATAATATTTTATTAGATTTTATTTATCTTTAAATTGATTATGAATTAATATTGTTTCATTTTCGTGGGAACATTACAGATGTAAGTTTTCTTTCTTCAATGAGTTGGATAGAGGTATACGATAGAACATTATAACTTTGATATTTGTAGCCGATCTTACTGAATATTAAACGTGTCTATAAATAAAATTCTGAAACCAAAGATTTTGATCCATGTTAGGACATGATTTTTCTTGCATTGAAGATGGTGTTTGAGAAAGTGGACAAATAGTACATGCTAGTATCGCACAACTATTGTGATTAATACATAGTTTTATTGAATATGGGCAAATTTTGCAATAGAAGTGTTCGATGTAAAGGAGATTAATTAATTTTTATGGTTGTTTACATATCATGTTTAATAGATACAGAAAGATATTTTATTAGAGGTATTTAGACCTTCCAATGTTTTTAAGCCAGTTATCAAGGTTCAACTCAACTGTAGCTGAGTATGTGAAGAAGGTAATTTTTTTCTTTCTATTTGCTAATTATTATATTTCCTAAATTTTTTGTTTCCAGTAATTTCATAATTATGTTTTAATTTATTTCGTGTCTCATGCATATACTATTACTACTGTTAATAAAACCGTTTTTATTATAACATATGGTAAAATGTTACAGAACATTTTCTACTTGACATCATTTTGGAGCAGGTACCTTCAAGCCTTTTTAAGTAGCCTTTGACATTTTAGATTAAAGGCTCAGTTCGGACACGTGTCGGAGTTGGACACTAAGACACACTGCACATATGATTATATTCAATTATTTCCATTTTCTCAAATTATATTTGTATTGGCATGTCAGTATCGTGTATGTCTCGGTGCTTCATAGAGTAGAACATTATGATGTCTAAGGTGAATCTAAAATGTAATTGTTTTTTAATGTTATACAATTTAATGTTTTGTTATGTTTTTTTTTAATATATTTACTAAATATAAAACAAAAAATATATATATCCCACCTACCAAATGGAGTGTAAGATACACATTCAACATTTGCCCATCACCATTATTGATTTATATCCTTATGGTATAAAAGTATATTTAATAGCATACATATCTATAAGAAAGTCTTACGACATAACTCTCCAGTGTTTGGTTTGACATTATACTACTCTACTAAAAATAGATTGTACTGTTGTGATTTTGAAATTTGTTAACTACAGGCCATGTGCTTATTTAAGTATTGTTTCCATTAGATTAGTGTTGTCAAATAGCGCTTATAGCATCAGAATTTGCACAAATCACTATTGTTTTGCTATATGTCATTTAGTACGAATGTTGTCAGCTATAGTGGTGCTATAACACTGTAGCGTGGCAAAATTTAAACAAGCTGCATTTTCCACGATCTAAAATCGACAACATTGCATTAGAATTTGCTTTCTCTGTTAATATGGATATTTTTCGGAAAAATTCATGGTAGGAGAGTTTGAAAGTTGGCAATGACTTGAGAGTCAAGCAAAACTTTGACGATCTTGAAACTACATTTGAGGTAGGAGAGAAGTTTAACTTCAATGTTTGAAGCTTCAAAAGTAGAATTAACATGCATTTATTTGCTAGAATCTTATTATGAGTTTTCCCCGGTTGAATGAGATAAATATTTGATGCCATCTAAAACATTGTCTTCACTAATGCATGAGAAAATTTAGGACATCCCAGTTGGAAATGTAATGATAGGTAAAGAATAATATTATTGTATATTCTGGTGATTACAATGTACATATATATATATATATATAGCAAACACTAGCAGATACATGATCCTATGATTAAGGCTAGAATAAAGATGTTACAAGAAAATAAGGCAACAAATAATGCTGACAGTAATTACACTAATTATATTGATTGATAGTGTCAAGGTAAATTATTGGATCCACACATTAAGGGGTCTTGTCTCTAATTCCCCCCTTCAAACTGATGGGTGAGGAAGTCACCCCAAGTTTGTCTTTGAGGCAATCAGCAATTTGATCAGCTGATGAAACATAGGCCACAACAATCTCATTTCGCAGCACTTGGTCTCTAATGTAGTGCACATCAATTTCAATGTGTTTGGATTGAGCATGCATAACTGGATTGGAAGCTAATGCCTTGGCACTCAAGTTATCACACCATAGTGTTGGTTTTCTTGGCAGAGGGAGTTTTAGCTCATCGAGGAGTGAACGAGTCCATGCTATTTCAACAGCTAGGTCAGCCAGTGCTCTATATTCTGATTCTGTACTAGATCTTGAGACTACCTTTTGCTTCCTTGAGGACCAAGAAACAAGTGTTTCACCAAGGAAGACACATTGACATGCCATGGGTTTTCTATCGTCCACACTTGTGGCCCAATCTGCATCTGAGAAGCTTGTTAAGTCCAAGTCAGTGGATGGTTTAATGTGTAGACAGTGTTGGATGGTACCTTGAAGATATCTCAATATTCTTTTGATGCCTTGCCCGTGATCTATAGTGGGAGAGCTCATGAATTGGCTAAGCTTGTTAACTGAGAATGCTATGTCAGGCCTTGTATTTGTTAAGTATTGCAATGCTCCTATAGCTTGTCTGAACACGGTTGGGTCTTTTAACCTCTCCCCTTCAGTTGTAAATTGCTTGCCATTTACCATAGGTGTTGGACAGGATGAAGCATTTTCCATTTTGAATTTTCTTAGGACGTCTCTTATGTATTTCGATTGCTTTAAGTACATACCAGATGCATCTCTTTGAGCTTCTATGTCTAAGAAGTAGTGTAGTGGACCAAGGTCCTTAAGAGAAAACACAACATTGAGTTGTTTGATGAAGGATTCTAAAAATTTGGTGTTGTTCCCTGTGACAATTATATCATCCACATATATAAGTAGAAAGGTGATGTAATTTGTACCTCTTAGAGTGAAGAGTGAGGGATCACTTTTTGTGTTCTTGAAACCCCAATTGAGTAAGGCATTTTTTAGGCTGTCAAACCAGGCTCTTGGGGCCTGTTTTAACCCATAAATTTCCTTAGATAACTTGCAGACATGTTCAGGTTTAGTTGAGTCAACAAATCCCTCTAGTTGATGCATAAACACAGTCACTTTGAGGTAGCCATTAAGGAATACATTGTTTATGTCCAACTATTTGACTTCCCAATTGAGATGCACTACAATTGAGAGTATGATTCAAATTGTATTGGCCTTGACAACTGGGCTGAAGGTCTCTTCCTAATCTAGTCCAGCTGTTTGTTGAAATCCTTTTGCAACTAATCTTGCCTTTCTCCTTTCAATTGTCCCATCTGCTTTGTACTTGGTCTTGAAGACCCATTTAGAATCAATGATGTTTTCCTGGCCTTGATATGGTACCAAAACCCAGGTTTAATTTGACATGAGTGCCCGATACTCATTATCCATAACTTCTTTCCACTGTGGTCTTGTAAGTGCTTCTGTGATATTTTCTGGTTCCTTCTCATTTGTGCAGGTTTCAGCTAACCCAACATATGGCTACTTTGGCTTGTGAATTCCAACCTTGCTCCTGGTCCAATGAGTGTTGATGGTTGTGCTTGGTTCAGCAAGGTCTTGGGGAGCTTCAGTAACTGTTTCTATGGGATCAGTGTCATGTGAAATTGGACTGTTCCTTGTTGAATCATTTGTAGTTGGACTGGCTGGTGCAGCACTACCATTTGGATTGACTTGTTCTTGTTCGATTAGGATTGTTGTCATCTGAAGGTGTTGCTTCTCCAGTATGTGAGCTACCTACAGTAGGCAAAGAAAAAGAGGCAGATGGACATTCAGTTAGTGTTTTCAAGGGACTTCTTGTATTGAGAAACCCATCATGGAATGGAAAGTGTTCTTCATTGAAGACAATATGTCTTGAGGTGAAGATTCTTCCGTGAGAGTTTATGCATTTGTATCCTTTGTGGGAGTTACTATAGCCCAAGAACACACATCTGGTTGTGTGGAACTGCAGCTTGTGCTGATTACAGGGCTTGAGACAGGGATAACAAGCACATCCAAAGGGTTTTAGGGAGTTGTAGTCAGGTTCCTTTCTAAAGAGTAGTGAGTAAGGACTTTCATTTTGAGTGACTAGAGAGGACAGTCTGTTTATGAGATAAACTGCCGTGGAGAAAGCTTCCCACCAATAGTGTAAGGGCATTTTGGCTTGTGCTAGTAGTGTCAGGCCAAATTCAGCAATATGTCTGTGTTTTCTCTCAGCCCTACCATTTTGTTGTGATGTGTAAGGGCATGACATTCTGAATTATATCCCTGCTTCTATTGCATGCTTTTGCACAGCCTTATATTCACCACCACCATCACATTGGATTGTTTTAATTCTTTTGTTAAACAGATTTTCTACCATGTTTTTAAACTGGGTAAAAGCTTATGCAGTATCAATAACGAAAGTGAACATAATATTTGAAACTCGAAGAAGATGTTACTGGTGCAGGTCCCCAAACATCAATGTGAACTAATTCAAGGATTTCTTTATCGTGAGAGGAAGAGTTTTTAAAGGGTAAAAAATGCATTTTGCCATATTGATAAGCCTCACAAAAGTTAAAATGATCACTAGGTGATAGTTTGACATTACAATTTTTCAAGACTCTATCTAGGACTTTATTATTTGGATAACCAAACCTTCTATGCCAGCTTTCCTTGACAGATACATAAGCAAATAGGTCCCTTTCAGTCCTTGAAAGCTGATACAAGCCATCTTTAAGTGTCCCTCTTAGGATTGCCTTCCCTGTCAACCTGTCCTTCAAAAAACAACAATTTGCATCAAACTCAACCAGAATGTTATTGTGAGCAGTTAATTTCGACACACTTAACATGTTTTTTGTAATATTGGGCACATATAAGACATCATGTAAGTTAAGTGAGTTTAGTTTTGAGGAACATGTGGCAACAATCTTTAGTTTTTCACCACTTCCAATAATTAATGAGTTCTTACCATGATGTTATGTCAAATCCTCGAATTTGTCAGTTTGGTGTGTCACATGATTGCTTGCACCACTGTCAAAGTACCAATCATAATCTTGAAGAGAGCTTTGTGAGGCTAGGAAGGCATTGTGTGCCCCTTGTTTGTCACTGCCTGCTGAATAATTTGAGTTTGAATAAGACTTATCAAATCTGTAATAGCAATTGACTGCTGTGTGCCCGGCCTTGTGGCAAACTTGACATGTTGGCTTAGACATTCTTCCTCTTCCTTTGCCTCCTCTCCAACCTCTAAAGTTAGAGCCTCTCCAGTTGTTGTTTGTGTTGAATTTGTTGCCTCTGTAATCAGTTTTGTCACTACAAGAAAAACACCATTTTTTGGCCAACTTTATAAATAATTTGTGGCCGAATAAAACCCTCACAAATTAGTGACCGAAAAAGCCCTCACAAATGCCAAAATTGAAATTGGTCTTTATTTGTGGCTGAAAAAGCCCTCACAAATTTTTAAATATTTAACTGGATTTTGTGGCTGCCTAAGCCCTCACAAAATCACAACATTGTGATTTTGTGAGGGCTTAGGCAGCCATAAAATCCAGTTAAATATTTAAGGATTTTGTGAGGGCTTTTACAGCCACAAAAAATCAATTTGTGAGGGCCAAATCCGTCACAAAGGACTGACGTGACCAGTGGCATTTGTGGCTGCAAAGGCTGCCACAAAGGAATGCGCACGTGGACTTTGTGGTTGCAAAGGCCGCCACAAAATTTTAAACCTACGTGGACTTTGTGGCTGCTTTGGCCGCCACAAATGCTCAAGGTAACACTATATATATTTTTCGCCCCTCCTCCTTCATTTTTTCACATCCAACTTCTCTCTAAAATCTCATTCTAACTATTCTCTCCTCCTTCTCTCTACACAAAATATTTTGTTATTAATTTAAATATTTTATTATTTAAATTAATCTTTAATTTTAATTTAAATATTTTATTTTAAATTTTTAATTAAATTAAGATTAATTTATTATATATTAAATTTAATTTATAATTACATTATATTTTAAATTTAATTTAAATTTTAATTTAATTATAATTTAAATTTTAATATTATATTTATATTAATTTATTATATATAATATTATAATAAACTATTAATTTTGAATTTAAATATATTATTTTTTAATTACGTTGACATTTGTGGCGGCCAAAAGCCCTCACAAAGTCCAGTCAGCAAATTCAGCATGTCCTCTGTGGCGGCCAAAATCCCTCACAAAGGTCCAGTCAGCAAATTCAGCATGTCCTTTGTGGCGGCCAAAAGCCCTCACAAAGGTCCAATTAGGCAAATTCAGCCTGTCCTTTTTGACGGCCTATGCCCTCACAAAGGCAGACTTTTGTGGTTGCAAAAGCCCTCACAAATGCTTGTCTTTTGTGGCTGCAAAAGCCCTCACAAAATTTTGTGACCAGCTTTTTTGTGGCTGCCAAAAGCCCTCACAAAATCCACCTTTGTGGCTGTTATTTGCCCTTTGTGAGGGCTTTTGGCCCTCACAAAATCCATCATTTTTTGTAGTGTGTTGGCAACATTTATTGAAGCATTAAGGGTTAGGTTGGTGAGGCTATTCAGTTGATCAAGTCTACTCTCAAAGGTCAGCAATGGAGCCTGAAGATCAACCCAAGTGAGACTAGTTTGATCAGATAGCTTGACCACCATAGGGTTGTATTCAGAATCTAAACCATTCAAAGTTTGAATGATTAGATCTGAGTTGGAAATGGGGCTGCCTATAAGTTTCAGCTTGTCAGCGAGATTCTTCATTTTGACCAGATACTCCTCCATCTTCATCTCTCCTTTTCTAATGTTGTGAAACTCAGATTTGAGGTAAGTGACTCGAGATCTTGTGTGTGCACCTGCTAGGCTTTGGGCTTCATCCCAAAGTTGTTTTGAGATTTCACAGTGTAGCAATTGTGTTGCCATTTCAGTAGTCATTTAATTCATCAACCATCCAAGGAGTTATGAATCATGAGCCTGCTAATCTTCAAAGGCAGGATTTGGATTCTTGCTTGAATATGTAGAAGCTATGAATTTTCCGGGACACTCCTTTGTCCCTAGCATGTGCCCATCGAGCCTACAGCCTTTGACTATAGAGATCACCAAAGATTTCTATAGTGGATAGTTGTCTCTGTCCAACTTGACAGACACAGTGAATGGGAGATCATTTCTGGACTTTGAATCTGCAGCGGATGCCATGATTTGTGTTGGATCAAGAGCCTTCAGGGCTTAAGCGCTCTGATACCAAGTTGGAAATGTAATGATAGGTAAAGAATAATATTATTGTATATTCTTGTGATTACAGTGTACATATATATATATAGCAAACACTAGCAGATACATGATCCTATGATTAAGGCTAGAATTAAGATGTTACAAGAAAATAAGGCAACAAATAATGCTGACAGTAATTACACTAATTATATTGATTGACAATGTCAAGGTAAATGATTGGATCCACACATTAAGGGATCTTGTCTCTAATTATCCTTTTACTGATTCATGATGTTGGAAATCATGGTTAACATCGATTGTGTTTAATAAATTGGCACACAAAGATGGGATAACTTATTACATTAAGCTTCATTAACTATGATTTCTAATGTCATTACTCAAGATTGAGCAATTCATCAACTATTTCCTGATTTTTATTAATGGACAAGTTGAGTAACAATATATAAAAATTGTCGATTCTTGTGAGAGGATTCAATCTGGTGAATAGATTGTGATCAAGATATATATGGTCGCTGTTGAATGTTTATTGTGACAAGAATGACAACACCACTCTCAATAGATACTTTTGAACACAATCCTTCTTATTACTTGAAATTTAAATAGGATATAATAATTTATTTGTGTAAATTTTATAAATTTCAATCAATAGAAAAAGTTTCGAATCCACGTTTATCTCAATTCTATCAATATGTCAATCTCTCCTAAATTGAGTAAAAGATTGAAGAGGTCGACTAATTTTTTTTCAACCAATAATTTTTTTAATAATTGGCAACTAATATTTTTAAAATTGCAAACTCATTTTTTTTGATTTTTTTTAATATTGTTAATTCATTGTTTTAAAATTGTTAATTCTATTTATTATTAATTAAAATACACATGAAATAGTGTGTCAAAATTATCATATTATGAAACTTGAGGTCAAAATGTATTTTTGCATTTATAAAATTATTCTAATTCTTTGTCCTTGTTTAGAAAGATAAAAATACGCATTTTATAAAATTATTACAATTTTTTATATTTTTTTGAAAAGGCAAAATTACACTTTTCACCTTTCAAGTTTTAAAATGTGGTTATTTTAATATCTTATTTTTTTATGTGTTTATTTTTATTAATAATAAATAGAGTTGATAGTTTTTTT
>JBBPBS010001130.1:1676723-1705715 GCA_037974835.1 Cicer judaicum | reverse complement strand
TATATTATACTTTTTTCTATAATCTATTATTAATGGTTGAAATATAACATAATGTTTTAGATAAAAGTTTAAAAAAAAATCTAAAAATTATTTCAAAAAATTGATTTGAGTAATTTCTCTAAAAGTACTTTTGATAACTAATTACTTAAGAACTAATAATTTTTGTTATAATAATTAAACATAAAACTTAAATCATAAAATGTTAAAATCATTTTTTTCTTCTTATAATACAGTGATGAGTAAAAGAAAAACTTTATATTGAAGTGTTATAAAAGATGTTTTATAATAGGTTAAATTATATATGTGGTCATTTAACTTAATTTCAGGTAACGTTTTAGTTGTTTATTATATTTTATTTTTTTTAAGTTGGTCGTTTATTTTAATTTTAAGTGACAATTTCATATTTTATGTTTTAAAATTTCGACAATGTTATTCTTTTTTGTACAAAAATTCAAAAAATTCATCAAAATTTTCAACCAAAACTCATTAAATTAATAATCATCTTCAATATAATGCAAATTTTATCAAATCTATGACTCAATATTCAAATACACTCATATTTTCATCTTCAACCACATCAAATAAAGAATGAAAATATGAGTTTATTTCAAGATTTAAAAAATGAATTTGATTAAATTTGTATTTTATTGAAGATGATAATGAATTTTATGGGTTTTGGTTGAAAAATTTGATGATTTTTTTGAATTTTTGTAAAAAAAAGGATAACATTGTTAAAATTTTAAAATATAAAATATTAAATTATCACTTAAAATTAAAATAAAAGACCAATTCAAAAAATAAAAATAAAAATTAAAAACTAAAATATTATTTAAAATTAAGTTATGGACCTAATTTAGGCTATTAAGTATTTAATGTTTTAAAAATAGATTCAAATCAGCCAATTCAATCAATTAAGCTGAAAATCGAACCCACAAAATATTGAATCTAAAGAATTTCACTCTTCTTTTTAATAAAAAAAGAAAAGAAAAGTAAAATCGAACCTTAATTTTACTAATAAGCTGAATAAACCCAACGATTCCGTTCTTCAGCTCCAAAAAATAAAAACGCCATAGCCATAGCCATAGCCGTAGCATTTTTCCAGGTTCCGATCATACAATCGGAAACCAATAACCATCCATAAATGTTGTGGACTACTGTAACTCTCGCGGCTGCTCGGAACAGAACCGTCCGAGTTTTCCGGCACAACCTCACTCTCTTCCTCCGCTGCAACTTCTCGACAACCACTACAGGTCTCTATGGTTTCCCTCATTTGAAATCCCCAAAAGGATTCCAATCTTTCGTAGATGAAGCCATTCAAAGGTACTCAATTCAATTCATTCGTTACTTCTTCTTACATCATTCTACACGTAATTAACCATTTCTATTCTATTCTTCATTTTTTTTTTAATTTAATTTTTATTTTCAGGTCTGGAGAACTCGTCAGTTACATTTCTTCGAAGCCCTCAGCTTCTGAAATAATGCGAACAATGGATGAGATTTCAGACACGGTAACTAACCGTTTTTATTTATTACTCACATTGTTCGTTATTTTATCTAAGAAGATACTTAAATTCCATTATAATTAACTCACAGTAAAGTTTTGAGTTCAAACAAAACTAACAATATGGTCTTATTACACCGTTCATTTTTAAATATATATATATATATATATATATATATATATATATATATTTTAAATTTGTTCGTATTTCTCTTTAGTTTTCAGATTCTAGTTTATATGAATTAAGGTTTTTGTTAATTATACTCTTAACTTATAGAGTTGACTTGTACCCTTAAGGGCGCGATTTCAACTTGCATTGCCATCTTAAATATCTTTGTCAGCGGTCTCTTAAGGCTTGCCCTGATGAACACCCAAAATCTACCTCATCTATACTTTCAAGAATTAAAATAAATAATAATATTATACCATTAACTTATCAGTTATTTTACATCAACATTACTTAAGATAATGTAAATGAGTGAGTCAATGAAAGAGAAGAATATCTTTGAAACTAGTCAAGTACCGTGCATTCTCATGGGTCACGCAGGTTGTATTAATTTGATAGTTTGTCAAGGTGGATAGTATGCCCTTGTTAGAGTGTAATGCTTTTTTTTTTGTTGTTGTTGAAATTATACTTCTAAATATGAATAGCCTTAATTTATTATACCTTTGTTAGAGCGTAAATGTCTATATAATTTTAAATAATAATAACAAAGTTGCAGAGACAAATTTTTTTAAATGTTCAATCTCATCAATGACAAACTTGTACCGTGTATAGATATGTATATAGGAATAGAGGAGTATTATTATTATTATTGGAGTTGTTACTTTTAATTCTTGTATTCTATTGTGGTGCAATTACTTTAGTTTTTTATTTTTCCGCAGGTTTGTTCTGTTGTTGATTCTGCCGAATTGTGTAGGCAAACCCATCCAAACAGGTCCCTTTTTATATTTTAAATTTGTTATTATAATTTATTCAAGTCTTTTTAGAATAGAGATCTAAATTGATCCTCAAGAAAAAAACACAAAGGCATATTTGGTCCCTGAGAAATAACAAGTACCAAATTAGTCACCCAAAATCTCAATTGTTGATAAAATTGGTCTTTTCTAGCATAATATATAGAGAAATTCAGTCCCAGTCAAAGACTATTTTGACCAACATTTGACATTTTAGAGGGCTTAAGTGATATTTTTTATTTTTTAGAGACGAAACAATTCTGCTTACTTTTTAGTTTGCTTGGTTCTTGTTAATTAACTCACGTATGTGTTTCCTTGTGTAATGACTAACTTATAACTTGTTTTTGTTATGCGATAAATCAGGGAATTCATTGAGGAGGCTAACAAGGCATCAATGAAAATTAATGAATATCTACATGTGAGGTGACTCGTGATTAATTTGTGTCAGGGATTTTGTTATTTTTGTTGTTGTTGTTATTAGTTTGTTAACCAGATCAGGTTTAGCTTTTTCCATTTCCTTTGGCATCCCATGATTGATTTAAGACGGTTATCTGTAGCAATTCTATTATCTGCTGTTCGTAGTTTGTTACAACATACTTTCAATTGTGTCTTTGTTGAACTGCAATACTGTTACAATTTCATCAATATTATTGAGGTTTTAAAGTCAGCATTATGAATCTAAAATACTTTTTCTAAGAGTTAGAAGTTTGAGTGGATTAAATTCTGAAACATTAATCATTGGAATGTCAAAGTTATAAGGATTTAGGAAGCCAAGGAGGAAAAGGGTGAACAAACTCTAAAATAGAATATCAAACCATGTCAAAACAGAAATTACGTAAATATCTAATCCCAATACTTATTATTTTCTCTGTTTTGTTTTGTAGTATCTAAATACAAGCCATGATCTCTATGATGCGGTGAAGAAAGCCGAGCGAGAATGTCATATGCTTTCTGAAGAAGCTCAAAGGGGAGTTAGAAGCTTGCGTGTTGACATGGAAAGGGGTGGAATTCATCTTTGCCCTGGTAACCATATTACTCACAATACCATGTTATGTTCTCAAACAATGTGGGATCCTTTTCCCTTTGAAAACTTTTTTATATGAATCACTTTGTTTGCAGAGAAATTAGATCGAGTGAACAGACTAGATATTGAAATATCTCAGCTATGCAGAGAGTAAGTATGTTTATAACTGATATTTATGAACTGGTTGACAATTCTTTTGCTTCTTTAAAAATGAATAATTTGCTTTTAGTGGAAGCAGTCTGTTTCTCAAACATTGTGTATTTCTATTATTTTTGCTTCATTGGTATTTTTTGGGTAAACAGGTACCCTGTTAAGATAACAGATCCTTCAACACTACACAGTAAATGAAAAAAGATTAAATGATTGAAAATTTGTGCTCTGAAAATTCGATACCATTGATTCACATTATCAAATTTGCTAGCATTGAAAGTCCTCATATATGTTTAGAGTAGTTATATCATTGTATGATTTATCAGCATTGCAAGCGTCAAAGTTTTTTGCACACTATGTTGGGGTTGCTACATGGATTAGTTGATGCCATTGGGCTATACAAAAAAAACCTCCATGGTGCTGGACGTTTAGGGATGATATGAAGTGTTAGAATGCATGTAAGCAATACTTAACGGAGTATTTCACCATGTTAGTTTGTAAGGATCGAATCATGAAATTTTAAAACTGTAACAACTTAATTAAAAATTCAATGATAGGGACCTATAGGTAAGTTGAACCTATTTTTATGATGCAACATTTATAGCCTATTGACTGGCTTTTCAAGCAACACAAAAAGAAAGAACTGAATTTTACTCGGTCAATATTTCTGTCAATTGTATTTGATAGGAATCGATAACAATTTGAAATGTTTGATGTTTCCACCTATGATATCAATTCAGTTGTTGCATCAGTATTCATTTCTGTGCTCTTAGAAGCAAGTTATAACATGTTTGAAGTAGGCATCTTTCGCTGTGCTCTTGATCTGCTGCATTTTGTTTGGATTGGTTAGGTACAATGAAAATATTTTTCTGGACCCAGGGACTATTGATATATATCCTTCATCTCGCATCCCCAAAAATTTGCATTATCTTGTCAAGCCTATCTATCAATCAGAACCTTTAATAACTAAGGGTATATCAGGGTCCATGGACACCCTAAAAGAGAAAGGATTTCGAATTACAACAGACCCACGAACTCTTGATTCTGTGCTGCAGTTGTCGCTGGATGATGAGGTAGATTCTATTCAATAGTTTGGAAATTTACCTTGATATATTGATACTTGTAATATGGATTAACCAGAAGTTTTGTTATGGAGTTTCCTGTAAATTAAAGTGAACTAGGAAAGTATTTAGAGCCTGGATTTAGATCCTTTCCTGTATTTCAATAACAGGATATGGTCGTGTAGAAGAGACAAAGACACAGATTTTTACTTACCAAGATTGAGTTGCAGGTGTCCACTACATATATTTAATAAGATTGTCTTTCTCTATTGAACAGGACTACTTCCTGTTATTGAGAAACAGGGGAGGATCCTGATCCCTGGATTCACATATAGTCTTCTAAGCAACTTACTATCCTAGACTTTCTTTCACATCTATTTCTTTCCTCTTTCTCTTATACAAAAAATATATTAAATCTACTATCTTTCTCACCTCTTTCTATTTTTTGACAGTCTTATCTCATCTCACAACTAAACAGTAATAGAGTAGTGATGAATGTTATTGGTTTGCTCAAACAAGTCTAAATAATGAACTGATCATTTATTTTTCCACTTTGAACTTGAATTGATTTTTTGTTTCTTTTCTCTGTATCTTAAATCTATAGTCTTCTAAGCAACTTACTATCCTAGACTTTCTTTCACATCTATTTCTTTCCTCTTTCTCTTATACAAAAAATATATTAAATCTACTATCTTTCTCACCTCTTTCTATTGTTTGACAGTCTTATCTCATCTCACAACTAAACAGTAATAGAGTAGTGATGAATGTTATTGGTTTGCTCAAACAAGTCTAAATAATGAACTGATCATTTATTTTTCCACTTTGAACTTGAATTGATTTTTTGTTCTTTTCTCTGTATCTTAAGATTAGGAAATTGGTATACATACAAGGAAATTCTGTTCCGCGTGCAAATGTTGATGTTCTCAAGAGGCTTATATCTGCTCGACATGAGCATGCTCAGGTCTGAATCATCATTTGGCACCCCAACTCTTTTATAGTCCTTTATTTGGGGCCGTAGCATAAGGGTGTATGTTGTCTGTTTTATTCATTCTATGTTACTGCTAGGTGTACATGATTTCTAGATCCCATGCATACATTTGTATATGAGTCTATGACTATAACTATGAAAAAACATTTGATATTTTCTGTTTTTCCATTTATGGCAAAAGTTTATTAATGAAGAAAAGAAAGTGCAAAGAAAAAGGATAGGACATTCTCTACGAAATACAAAACAAAGAAGGCTGATAGTAAGAATGAAAATAGGCAGTGTCATGTTATTATGGTAGTTAGAGTAACCGTAATTCTTTGTATTTATTGCTTCATGTCTATGTAGTATAGCTTGGCTTTTGCTGTGTAGTTTATCCACACACATATTCCATCACATGCCTTTTGTTTCTCTTCCTTAGCATGATACCTAGAGCCTAACGAGAGGCAACCCTAATTTGTACTAACTCAGTGGACCTATTTTCCATTGGTGGATCTTTTTAAAAAAATCCGTGTCACTTTTGATTTCCACCTTTCCGTGCCATGTAATCCCTTTTGGGGTGTTTGAATATATCTCTTTTGTTGTTAGTGTGATGAGTCAATTTTTTAATCCACCATAGACATCGGGGTGTTGTAATTTGCATCTTGAAATACATATACACATTAAAGGAGTTCCATAATAAGGTTTTACCCATGAAGACAAGGGTCATACTTAGGTTGTAGTACATTCAAATGCTATTTAGGCATACTTTTTTACTAATAGGGGATCCACTTTCAGGTAGTGTATTTTTATAGAAACCAGAATTTTATTGACTAGAATTGATGAGCTCTGAAGCTCTTACAATGTTGGAAATCTAAAAATGCAAAAAAAGAACTAAACCAGAGTTCTAAGAACTCTTAAACCAGAGCAAAATTGCTCCTAACCAGAGAAAGAATTCCCCTAATTATTTCTTAGAATATTTTTTGAATATCTTTCCCTATTCCTATTCCCTCATTCTTATAACATGAAATAAGTGACATTATTAATTAGCTTTTATTCCTTTCATTCATCCTTCTAGAAACTGAATGTCTTTCCCATTCCCCTTCCCTCATTCCTTTAATGGAGTATCAGTAGAATACGAGACATTATTAACTAGCTTTTATTCCCTCCATTCATCATTCTAGAAACTAAATGTGTGTGAGGTGTGTGACTTGGGTGAGTGGGACCCACTCTTTGGGCCCTCATTCCTCATAATTTGCGGTGTTCTATCATATTTCATTAGGGATAACTTCATATCTTGGTAAAGTAAAAAGGATAAGGTCAATCGACCACCTATGAACTCATCTAGCTTGCCTTAAACCTCGTATCATGACTATGGTTACTTGGTTCCCCACACAGCATGGTACGTCCCAGGTAGAACAACAATGAACCTATCTGTCAAAATCTATTACTTTTTAATATCCCTTAAGTATAGGGATTCAGTTGTATAAGAGTACTAGTAGGGATTTAGTTATATACGAGTACTAATAGGGATTTAGTTATATATGAGTACTAATAGGATTTGGTTGTTTAGTAATCTAGTATATATATATCTAATGTATTGCCAACATATTTCAATGCAATAAATATAATTTTACTCTAATTCTTGAGATGGTATCAGAGCTCTCGATCTTTGGGAGCCTTGCTTCCGCATAAATTTTCCGCCTTCATTGCGGTTTCTATTTTCCTGAAACCTTAGCCACCTTCATTGTGGCCCTTTTTGCTGCCTCCATTGCAGCAACTTGATATTTCTTTTTGGCCTCCTCGCTGCCATAGTGGTTTCAATACTCACGTCGTTACTGTTCACATCCGTTTGACCGGCTTCTAGACCTCCGTTCTGCGTTGTTTTCAACCAGATTGTACCGTTTCTCGTTTTGTTTTTGGGGGTTCACTTTTTTATCAGAGCACTTTTATTTATGGGTTTTTTGAAGCTCACACAGTTTTTGCTTGGACTTTTCTGTTGCGGCATTATAACACACTTACAATTTGTGGATATTTTTTGAACGTTTGAAGTTTGTTTTGTTTGATAAATCAATCTTTCATCTCTAATATCGTTTGTCTGCTAATTTTACCAATATTGGATACTAGATTCTGGAGCCACTAACCACATGACACCCTTACCTACAAACTGTTAGAGAAAGGAGGTATTTCTAATAGAAAACTCTCAATTTGCTTGATGCTTAATGCCAAGTACAAGTAGATATTTATAGGTACAAATAGAAAACTCTAGACACAATTCTAGGAGCTTCCTAATTAATACCTCATTCTAGGAGCTTCCTAATTAATAGTGACTTCTAGGAGCTTCCCACAAGTTTTTTGTAATTAAAACACTTCTAGATTCTTACATGCAATTCTACATGGTTCTAGAATTATCTAATTTCAAATTAGTAATAACATTGCTCCCCCTTAATTTGAAATTTTCTTCTTCATTCCAAGTCTTGCTCTTAGCCTTTGAAAGTCTTCAAATTTTAACGGCTTTGTAAAAATGTATGCAACTTGATCTTGAGTCTTCACATATTTAAGCTCAACTTCTTTCTTGACAATGTATTCTCTAATGAAATGGTACCTTGCGTCTATGTGCATGCTACGATCATGAAACACTGGATTCTTTGCAAGTGCTTGTGCCGACTTGTTGTCTATATAAATATCAGTAGCTTTCTTTTGTGGTATATGAAGTTCCTCCAATAATCTCCTTAGCCAAATAGCATGACAAGTGCAAGATGTTGCTGCTACATATTCTGACTCACATGTTGAAAGTGTGACAATAGGTTGCATCTTTGAACTCCATGAAAAAGCACAGTCTCCCATGAAAAATATAAAACCACTAGTACTCTTTCTATCATCAATATCTCCCGCAAAGTCGCTATCACAAAATCCAAAAAACTTAAAATCATTAGAAGAAGAGTAAAATAGTCCATAATCAAGCGTACCTTTAAGGTAGCGAAGTATCCTCTTAGTGACTTTCATGTGTGTAGTAGTAGGAGCTTCCATGAAACGGCTCACTGCTCCAACCACATATAGAATGTCAGGTCTTGTACATGTTAAGTATCTTAAACTTCCAACGAGGCTTTTGAAAAAAGAAGGGTTCTTCTTTTATCCATTTTCAAACTTTGACAACTTCAATCCGCTCTCCATTGGTGTGTTCACCGGATTGCAATCAAACATTTTAAATTTCTTCAAAACTTCTTTTGCATAGTTTTCTTGAGAAATAAATATACCTTCTTCCAATTGCTTTACTTCTAGGCCTAAGTAGTATGACATGAGCCCAATATCAGTCATCTCAAACTTAAGCGCCATGGCCTTTTTGAACTCTTCAAACAAACTTGGATTGTTCCCAGTGAATATAAGATCATCCACATAAAGACAAACAATCAAAATATCTCCATTATCACAAATTTTAACATAAAGAGCATATTCATTGAGACAACGAGCAAACCCATTGTCTTGGAAGTATTTGTCGATGCGACTATTCCATGCTCTTGGTGCTTGCTTTAATCCATACAGCGCTCTTCTTAATCTCAAAACTTTATCTTCATGTCCTTTAATCACGTACTCCATTGGCTGCTCAACATAGACCTCTTCTTCAAGATAGCCATTTAGAAATGCCGATTTTACATCAAGTTGATAAAGTTTCCACTTATTTTGAGCTGCTACAGAGATTAACAAACGAATAGTGTCCATGCGAGCAACTGGTGCAAAAACTTCTTCATAGTCAACTCCATGTTTTTGTTTGTAGCCTTTTGCAACAAGTCTTGCTTTGTATTTTTCAATATCTCCATTAGCATTCTTTTTAGTCTTGTACACCCATTTGACTCCAATTGGTTCATGTCCTTTTGGAAGAGTTGCTAATTCCCAAGTGTTGTTCTTCACAATTGATTTGATCTCCTCGTCCATGGCTTGTCTCCACCTTTTATCTTTCATTGCTTCTCCATAATTTAATGGCTCACTATCCGCCAAGAGACAATACAACTCTTCAAGGTCAAGAGTAATTTCAGTTGACCTTTCATAAATGTCTTCTATATCTTTCGTCTTATTTGGTCTCTCGCTTGAACTTTCATCTAGAGAAGTAGGTGAAGACGGAGGTGAAGAAGGTGGAGTTGCATCTTGAACTGGTGTTGTGGCCTTTTGATCTTCTTCAAAATATGGAAGGAAATTATAGTTTGTTTCTTCTTGATCCTCTCAATTCCATGTAGCATCTTCATCAAATTCAACATCACAACTCAACATTACCTTATTGTTGCATGGATTGTACAACTTGTAACCTTTAGAATGTGGATCATAGCCAACAAAGACATATTTGATGCTTCGATCATCAAGTTTGGATCTTTCTTGTTGTGGCACATGTGCATATGCTATGCTCCCAAAGACACGCAAATGATTAACACTAGGCGTTCTTCCATTCCATGCTTCTAGCAGGGTTTGGTCTTTGACATTTGAAGTTGGAGAGCGATTTGCCAAATAGACCGCACAAGAAACTGCTTCAGCCCAAAACTCCTTTGGCATCCTTTTGGATTTTAGCATGCATCTTGCCATGTTCAAAATAGTTCTGTTCTTTCTCTCAGCCACTCCATTTTGTTGCGGAGATCTTGGAATTGTCAATGGACGACGAATTCCATGAGTTGCACATAATTCATTAAACTCCTTCGGAGTGAATTCACCTCCTCGATCAGATCTCAAAGCTTTGATTTCATGACCGCTCTTCTTCTCTACAAGAGCTTTGAAGTTCTTGAAAGCAACAAAAGCTTCTGATTTTTGTTTTAAGAAGTAAATCCAAGTTTTTCTACTAAAATCATCAATAAAGAGAATGAAATATTTACTCTTACCAAATGAAGATGGATTGATTGGTCCACACAAGTCAGTATGCACAAGTTGCAGTGGCTTAGTTGCTCTTGATGTGGTTTCTTTAGGGAAACTTTTTCTAGCTTACTTGCCAAGAAGACAACCTTCACACAATTGATTTGGATGATTGATTGAGGGCATCCCTTTCACCATACCCTTTTTTTCCATAATTTTAAGTGCACTAAAGTTCAAGTGGCCATACCTCATATGCCAACGCCATGCTTCATCTTGGACACTCATCTTCAAACATTTTGCTTCAATAGTTCTTAGGTTCAAGATAAACATTCTATTTTTTGACATAAGAACTTTAGCAATTAAATTGTTATTTTGATCTCTAAGCCAAAGATATTTATTTTTCATGAGAATTTCATATCCGTTTTCAAGAAGTTGACCAAAACTCAAAATATTACTCTTTAGAAGAGATTAGAATTGTACCTTTTCCTTCAATTTTCACTTTTGATGAATCTCCAAAGGAAACATTTCCATTCATCTTTTCATTAAGCTCCACAAATTTCTCTTTGCATCCACACATATGGTTACTTGCGCCATTGTTCAAGTACCATGAATTATTAGCATCTCTCTCTTCTTCCTTGAGTGTTAGCAACAAAGTTGACTCTTCATCTTCGTCAATAAGATTTGCCTCTTCTTCCTCTTGATTAGGAGCATTACGACATTCTCAAGAAAAATGACCAAATTCATGACAGTTATAACATTCAACTTTAGATTTGTCTTCACTTTGATTATAGCCATAACCTCTTCCTCTTCCTCTTCAAAGAACTCTTGGTGATGAGTGACTTCTTTCTTCGTAGTTTGATTCACGGTTGAAACCTCTTCCTCCTTGGCCACGACCACGTCCTCGTCCTCTTCCTTGTTCACGTCCATGTCCGTTTTGACTATTGAATCCTCTGTTATCCTTCAACGAAGCTTTGATCTTGAGAACTTGCTCTAATGGCTCCTCTTGCCTTTTCTTCATTCTTTCTTCTTGAGTTTGCAATGAACCTTCTAATTCCTCAATGGACATTGAGTCAAGATCTTTCGATTCCTCAATAACACATACCACATAATCAAATTTAGGAGTCAAGGAACGAAGAATTTTCTCCGCTACACGAACATCTTCTATCTTGTCTCCATATCTCTTCATTTGATTAACAATTGTCTTCACCCTTGAGCAATAATCTGAAATTTATTCGGTATCCTTCATCTTCAAAGCTTCGAAATCTCCCCTTAGAGATTGAAGTCTTATCTTCTTCACCTTGTCAATGCCTTGGAGTGATTTTTCCAAAATCTTCCAAACTTCCGTTGAATTTGTAGCATCGGCAACTTTCTCAAACATAGAATCATCCAAACATTAATGAATGAGAGTAAGAGCTTGTTGATCTTTCTTCCTTGTTTTTGCCAAAGCCTCCTTCGCTACTTGAGACAATGCCTCTTCATCTTGTGGCTCATCATAGCCTTTTTCAACAATTTCTCATACACCTTGAGAGCCAAGAAATGCTTTCATACGAAGGCACCATTTTTCATAATTCTCTTTCTTTAGAAGAGGAAAGTGAAAAGTAGTGTAATCATGAGTCGCCATTTTTCAACTCTCACAACCAAGCTCTAGATACCACTTTGTTAGAGAAAGGAGGTATTTCTAATAGAAAACTCTCAATTTGCTTGATGCTTAATGCCAAATACAAGTAGATATTTATAGGTACAAACAGAAAACTTTAGACACAATTCTAGGAGCTTCCTAATTAATACCTCATTCTAGAAGCTTCCTAATTAATAGTGACTTCTGGGAGCTTCTTAATTAATAGTGACTTCTAGGAGTTTCCCACAATTTTTTTGTAATTAAAACACTTCTAGATTCTTACATGCAATTCTACATGGTTCTAGAATTATCTAATTTCAAATTAGTAATAACACAAACTTCTCCAATTATTCACCTTGCCTTAGCAACAAGAAAATATCCACGACAGATGGTACCTTTCTAACTGCAGCAGGTCAAGGAGATGTCCAAATAAGCTCATTCATAACTCTAATAAATATCCTTCATATTCCTAAATTGTCCATTTGCTTAATTTCCATACAAAAACTAACACAAGAGTCATAAAACAGTTGTTTCCATTTGCTTAATTGTCCATTTGCTTAATTGTTCATTTTTATAACAAATCTGGTGTCTTTCAAGACAAGAATTTAGGGAGGACAATTGGTAATACTAGAGAATGGAATGGTCTATATTACTTGGATAATCAAAATCTTCCACCAAATCTACTCAGCAATACAAGCTTTTTTTGTTCTAAATCAATAAAGACCAACATGAACAAGGTCATTGTGTACCATTGCCATCTGGGTCATCCTTCATTTAGAGTCATAAAACAGTTGTTTCCTTCCCTCTTCAAAAAATTAGAGGTAGAAAGTCTTCACAGTGGGGTGTGTGAGCTTGTTAAACACAAATGTGTACCTTTTCCAAGTAGTAACCAAATGAGTACTTCTCCATTCTATTTAGTTCATACCAATGTATGGGGTCCCTCTAATGTTTCAAATATATCAGGAGCCCATTGGTTTGTAACCTTTGTTGATGACTGTACTTGGGTTACCTTTGGGTTTACTTGCTAAAACAAAAATATGAAGTTAGTTATGTGTTTGTACACTTCTTCTCCATGATAAAAAAACCAATTTAGAGTGAGTATTAAGAGGATTAGGTCTGATAATGCTGAAGATTACTCTAATCATGGTCTTAATTCTTTGTCAAAAAGAGGGGATTATTCATAAATCCTCATGTGTTAAAACACCCCAACAAAATGGGATCGCTGAGAGGAAAAATTGGCACTTGTTAGATCAAACTTGAACGATGTTATTTCAAAATATTGTTCCCAAGAAATTTTGAGGAGAGTCAGTTTTAACTACATCGTATCTTATAAATCGATTAACCTTCTAGTGTCCTTGCCTTCAAAACTCCCATGGAGACCCTGTCTTTGTTCTACCCTAATGTGTCCACCAGTAGTAATCTTACTCCCAGAATATTTGGGTGTGCGTGGTTTGTCCATATCCATGGTGATAGTAGACGGAAACTTGATCCTAGAGTCTTAAAATGTGTCTTTATCGGGTACTCTTCCACTCAAAAAGGCTACAAAGTTATCATCCATCATCCCAAAAATTATTTGTCTCCCGAGATGTCACTTTCCATGAAGAAGAAAGTTTTTTTGGTCAAACTCATCTTCAGGGGGAGAATACTAGTAAAGAAGATGAGTCTCTTCTACTTCTTGAGTTGACTCTTGAACCAGAAATTGAGATTGAAATTGATTTTGAAAAAGATGGAATTGACAATGTTGAAATTGAAATTGATTCTGAGGAACATGGAAATGATGACATTAATGTAAGATATGGGAAGAATCTAGTATATATAAGAAGAACAAAGGCCATTCTTGAATCTATTCATATCCAAGAGTCCAATCCGACTTTACACGAGGTACTTCTCTTGATGCTTCAAATTCTAGTGATCCAATTTATTAATCTTCCCATGCACAAGAATCAAAATCTGACACACCACCAACTTATGACGACCTCCATATCCCAATTGCCCTTAGGAAGAATACTAGGACATGTACCAACAAGCTACTGTACCCTTTATCCAACTACCTATGCTTTGAACAATTCTCACCTACCCATAAAGCCTTCCTCACAAGCCTGAACACTACCACTGTACCTACCACTCTATCTGAAGCATGTTTGGCAGAAAATGGAAACAAGCCATGAACTTGGAAATGGAAGCACTGGAAAAGAACAGTACTTGGGATTTTGTCCCTCTACCAAATGGAAAGAAACCTGTAGGAATCAAGTGGGTATACACTATAAGTACAAGGCTGATGGGTCTATTGAGAGGTACAAGGCAAGATTGGTAGCTAAAGGATTTACTCAACATATTGAGTGGATTACTTGGAAACATTTGCTCCAGTTGCAAAAATGAACACTGTCTGAGTGATATTATCTCTAGCAGCTAATTACAGTTGGAACTTGCACCAAGTTGATATAAAAAATGCCTTCCTCCATGGAGATCTAAAAGAAGAGATTTATATGGACTTACCCCCTGGATATAGTGAGCATATTGCTGCCAACACCGCTTGTAAGCTAAAGAAGGCTCTATATGGGCTTAAACAATCACCACGAGTGTGGTTTGGGAGGTTTGCTAGAGTCATGGTGGGTCTAGGCTTCAAACAAAGCCAAGGAGATCATACCCTTTTTATCATACACTCTGAGTCAGGGGGAGTAACATTGTTATTGGTATATGTGGACGACATTATAGTGACCTTTGATGATGAAAAGAGCAACAATTGTTAGGACAGTTTATAGCCAAAGAATTTGAGATTAAAACCTTAGGAAAAAGGGATTTTCATATCCCAACAAAAATATGTCACAATTCTTCTGCAAGACAACATGCAAACCACCAATCGATCAAATTTAAAGTTGGGAAATGCAAAAGAAGACATTGCAGTTGACAAGGAAATTTAGCAAACATGCAAACCACTAGTATATTGTCACATACTAGACTTGATATTGCCTTTGCTGTAAGCCTAGTTAGTCAATTCATGCACCAACCAAAGGAGGTACACTTGGAAGCTGCACTCTGAATCGTGCAATATTTGAAAGGAACCCCCCCAGGAAGATGAATTTTGGTCAGACGGAATGGAAATGTGGGTCTTGAAGCATATACTAATGCTGACTATGCAGGGTCAATTACAAATAGAAGGTCAATCACGGGATATTGCACTTTTCTATGTGGAAATCTTGTGACTTGAAAAAGTAAGAAACAAAGTGTGGTATCTAGATCCAGTGCTGAAGCAAAATTTAGAGCAATGGCACAAGGAATATGTGAATTACTGTGGTTGAAGATCATTTTGGAGGACCTTAAGATAAAGTGAGATGAACCAATGAAACTCTATTGTGATAATAAATCTGTTATTAGCATAGCACATAATCCAGTGCAACATGATAGAACCAAGCATATTGAAGTTGATAGACATTTCATCAGAGAAAAACTCGACAATGGCCTAATTTGTACTCCATATGTCTCCTCCCAAGGCAACCTTGCAGATCTTCTAACTAAAGGGTTAAACAACAACGACTTTGAAAGAATTGTATCAAAGTTGGGAATGGAGAACATCTATTCACGAGCTTGAGGGGGAGTGTCAAAATCTATTTATGTTATATAAGAGTACTAATAGAGATTTAGTTATATATGAGCACTAATAGGATTTGGTTGTTTAGTAATCTAGTATATATATATTTGATGTATTGCCAACATATTTCAATTGAATAAATATAATTTTACTCTAATTCTTGAGACTATCAAATCACAAAAGCTATCTACCCACCTTCTGATTGATTGCCTCTAATTACTAGCAAAGACGACAATCTTAAATACATTATTATAGAATCAACTCTCAACTTAGTTCATGAGATGACTATCATTGAGATAGATTGTCATTTCACTAAAGGGAGGATTTCATCTATAGACACATCACACCACCATTAGCTTCGTCATTGTGTTTAATTGGCTTATGTTTTCAAATAATCTGGATGAGGTCCTTGGTTAAAGGAACATATGTAAAAGTTTGGTGCTTATGATTTATACACTTTATATTGTCTTAAAAGGAAGTGTTAGAAAGAATGTAAATAGGTACATTATCATGTAAATTCGGCAATTAGGGTAATTGCAAATATCTATGTTTTTTGGTTCAATTCTATATAATATAGCAATGCTATAGTTACACACATGGATTTCATCACTCAGCGTACCACATTTCTTTTCCCTTCCAACAAGAGAGAAACTATAGAGATTGTACTTCTTAATAAAGCATGCCAATCCCCCTACATGTCTGGGAAAAACCCTCTAAATAGATCATTAGCACTTAGCAGAACACCAAGGGGTGGCCAAAAAGGTAACCGTATGTCAAATGAAGTCTAGAGTTGAAAACTGCCCTTTAAAGTTCTAACATGTCTCTCTAGCAATAAGCACCAAAGAACCTCAGAGACAGAATGCCACCGCCATTTTAGCCTCTTTTTGCAACCCAAAACCTTAATTAAGAGAAACTGATGCAATTCGTTAGGAAAGACTCCATAATCTCAAAAGTTCCAAACAGCTTATTCCAAAGAAAAGTAGCTGCAGAATAGTGCAAAAAGAGAGGAGCCCTGGTTTCCGAACTACAACTGCACATAACACACCTGTTGGTACTTGGTAGCCAAAGCAGTGATAGGTCTGTGCATCTGTAACATGTCATTAATGTTAATCCTGTTAAGAGAAACAGTCCAAATGAATTATTTCACTTTGAATTTCCACTCAGGTTTTTTGAAAACAAATCTATCTCTATCAGGAGAACTGGTGAGGAACTAGTAATAGGATTTGCAGGAAAACGCGCCTAAGGAGTCAAGAGTCTACATTTTTTTATCAGTATTGGAAGAAAAATAAACTGACTCCATTAAAAACAAAATAAACTGTTACTCACTTACCTATTTTGACATTTATTTTAAGAATTATGAATAGTTTGGTGGATTTGATCAAACTCTAGACAAAATGACATTCATATGGACTGAAGTTAAAAGTTTTCACTAGTATTTCCCAACAAAGCTTATTGTTTGTTCTATTTTTGACTTCATAACTCATTGATTTTATCATCTGTTTATTTGATCTAGATTATGGGGTGCGGATCTTATGCCGAACTTTCTGTTAAGCCCAACATGGCTTCATCACCAAAAGTTGTAATGTCATTTTTACTTGAAATGAGCAAGATGGTCCAGGAAAAGGCTACAGAGGTATATAATTTATATACAGATTCCTTTTAGGCTACTTTCTTGGGAAAAAAGGTCTAATAGCCATTCTTGTAACTGAAAAAAGGATTTTCTCTTTTCCTTACAATATTAGGAGCTCAAGCTACTTACAAAATTCAAAAGAGAAAAATGCGGTCAGAGTAGTGGAGATTTAAAGCCGTGGGATGAAGCCTATTACACAACAATGATGAAGTCCTCTGTTTATAAGTTGGATTCTTCGGTACATATGATATACTTGCATGTTTTGTCCGTCATTAATAAGCACCTAGTTTGCTTTTCACATAAATGCAAAAAACATTTGTGCAGGTGGTAGCATCATATTTTTCTTTGTCAAACTGTATTGAGGGTTTGAAGGTTCTGGTGAAGTCACTGTTTGGTGCAACCTGTCATAGCATCCCTCTAGCACCAGGTGAATCTTGGGATCCACAAGTGCTTAAACTGTGTCTTCATCACCCTGAGGAGGTATTTATTGTAGAGATGTTTGTGACTTGAAGAGAATTTGGATCCAATGGATTAAACAATAAAATGTTGAGATAGAAACGTTTAACTCAGACAGTGATTTTTTACAGTTTTAAATTTTGTATAAGTATTACATATTTGACTATGAATTCAATATTGGCTTTTGATCCAAAATTTAGTATATTCTGTGTAATATCATTAACAAAATGGTCAAATAAACTCCCACTAGATAATAGATTGGCACAATATCACATTGTCAATTAACAAAATGGTCAAATAAACTCCCACTAGATTATAGATTGGCACAATATCACATTGTCTTCTGGTGGTCTGAAAAAGGAATGCTCTCCTCCCTTCTCAATCTGTCATTTTCTTCTGTTTGTTTGTATTGTGATGTAATTTGATCATTATTCATTAGCAATACCTTGGTGGGATCATCTGATACTACATCAAATTATGGTAACAGGGAGGATTGGTAATTTATCAAATAACTGGCTTAGAACCCAAGCCCCTATTCTGCCTGAGTTCCGTTTGTTGTCTTGCTTTCTTGCTAAATAATCCTAATCGCTTCATATTTTTTGTTGTCCTGTATTTCTTCTGCCTTGTTTTCTTTATATGTGCTCTCAATCATCTGATCGCCTAAATTTAATTACTATTGCTAGAGATGATTAATATCAATACTGTTATGCATTTTTTTTATTATCATTCAGTTTGAATGCACTGAGACTCAAACTCGTTTCAGGGTGATTTGGGATATCTCTACCTTGATTTGTACTCAAGAAAGGGAAAATATCCTGGCTGTGCTCATTTTGCAATTAAAGGTGGTCGCAGGATTTCTCAAACAGAATACCAACTTCCTGTATGTGAAAATCTTCATTCCCTTATGGTTTTTCTTTTATCACTCAAATATGCAGTGCCATTTGACATGGATTTTCATAAAGATGTTATATTAGAGAGAAAAGATAAGAAAGAGATATACATCCTCTGGTAGAAAAACAAGGTTTTAAAAAGAAAACACTTCATGTAAAAGGCGCTCAAGGCACATTTTGGACACAGAAATATTTTCAATTAGACTAGGACATTCTTCTATCCGAATTTGGTTTGGCATAGAGGGCTTATTTAGCTAAAAATGAGCTGCAAAATTGCCCTTTCTCCCATTATGAATGAAATATCTAACAACAAAAAATTGGATTTGGTACCGTGAAAAAATTGGGAATGTGGAAGTATGATCAAGATATCCGAATTTATTTACTATTCACTTAAGGGTATTTTAGTAATTTAAATGATAAAAACTATAAATGAGGGGGTACAAGTCTATTGTGGGGGGGTACAAAATCCAATTTTATTGGGCTTCTTAACATAAGCAATCCATTAGAAACTTCTCTCATGCACTAAGGTATTAGGAGGGAGCTTTCTCTCATGCACAATGTCATTTTTTGCATCTGATTCCAAAACACATAGTTAAAGACATAAGTGTTTGGAGTGCTTAGATAGTAAATTATTCTTGGATAACTGTTGATAAAATATAGGCTTAAATACCTGTTTGGTCCATTAACTTATTTTAAAAGTTCAGTTTGGTCTCTTAACTTTAAAACCGGTCAAGTTGTTCTCTTAGCTTATGTAAGTTAATGCAATTTGGTCCTTTCTAAGTCAGTGGTAAGCGCCGTTAACTCTTGGTGATGTAGCTTCAAAGAAGTTCAGTTTGGTCCTTTAACTTGAGTTGAAAAAGTTCAATTTGGTCCCTTAATTTATGTATAAAGTTCAGTTTGGTCCCTAAAATCAAACATAAAATAATTACAAAATTAACTAATGTTACACCTAGGAGACACGTTAGATCCATGTAAGCTACTAATTTGACTTTGACTAACAGAATAGGCGGAAGAGACCAACAAAGATATCTTAAGGGACCATTTGGCCGATTTTAAAGTTACGAGACCAAACTTAACTTTTAAATGTATTTAAACCTAAAATACATTATTAATTGTTTAGATTTTTACTAATAGACAAATCCCAATAAATGAGTGTTTCTTCCAAAGATTAAAATATATTTTTTCTTACCCACATCACTGCTCATCTAAGCATACTTCACTAATTTCATTGATTTATAACTTTATTTGCCGCAACACAAGCAAACTGTTTCTAGATTCTGACAATTTTGCAGATTGTAGCTCTTGTTTGCAATTTTTCAGGTTCGAGAAATCCATCAGCTGTGAGGCTTAATCATTGGGAAGTGGAAACCTTGTTTCATGAGTTTGGACATGCTCTTCATTCACTGCTTTCAAGAACGGTATTCTCTTTAACTTTTCATTCATTGATATTTCATATTCTAGTTAGAATAAATATCAATAATATACCACTTAAAAGTAAATAATATTGACAATATACAAGAAACATAAAAATTGTTTATAGAACACATGAAACATATTGAATTATCAGTAACATGTAATTTGTAGCAGTCAATTATCTTCTCGCCAAATATTCTAAAGATGTACATATGTACATGATTTGGGCAAGTTGAGTTGAACTTTGATGACAATGTGTAAAGACTTTTGAAATTTGTTACTTGATCATAGAAATTTTTGGAAAAAAGGTTACTGCTGTTACTTTTGTAATGTGATGCTGTCATGATTTGATTGTAGGACTACCAACATTTTTCAGGCACAAGAACGGTTCTTGATTTTGCAGAAATACCATCCAACCTCTTTGAGTGAGTTTAAGTTTCTATTGTTGAGATGATGAGTAGAATGCTACAAGAAATACACTCTTTAAGTTTTTATCCTAAATCAAGGTGGCTAATAGAATATTAGGGGATTTTAGAAGTGAATAAAACTAAAGAAATATGATTTCATCTCGTGTATTGAAAATATGATTTTCTGATTGCAATGAAAAGTGCAGTGATTCAAACTTTATAGTAGTCTTATCCTGCACCCTGTGAAGTGTTATCATATACTCACTTCTAACTAACTACATAAGCAGTTATGCTGACATGGCAGCATGTAAAGGCTAGACTAAAGCTAATAAAGCACGTGCTGTAAATACTCCACTCAGCGCTGCTTGTGTAATGTAGAAAGGCAGAAAATTAAACAAACCAATTTGAAAACTACATATATCTCTCACAGGGGACATAGGGAAATATTATTTTTGGCTTATTGAATAATATAAACACTTATTTCAATAACTTACGATATGCCCATAAGTTGTTTTTAGTTTATTTCAATAAGCTTGCTAAAAGGGTTTATGAATAAGTGTTTGAATAAGCTTTCTAGACCAGCCTAAGCTTGTAAGTATTTTACCCAAAAGCACGCCAAAAGATGTAGTTGATGATGGCACACAACACAATGGTGGGGCACAATTGTAGTTTCAGAAAACTGAAATTTCAGGAACCAAAATAGGGTTTTAGTCCCATTTAGTTGACAAGTTTTTCCCAAAGTCCCTTTGGAATTACATCACTGTTAGAATCAAAGAATCAAACCCATATATTTATTATGAGCATTAGAATGATAGGTTAGAATTTGAAGTAGTCAATCATATCAATTAGCATTTATTGTATTCATTCAACATTCTATTATTGAAAGCGGTGATTGTGGTCTGACCTAGACAGGTAGAAAAATCACAAATTCAACATAGTATTAGAACAGACTCTGATTATGTAATGTAACCAAAGGGATTCAACAAAGCTTCTGCCAATGGTGACTTGCCGCCACTTGAATCATATGAAACCCATATATTTATTATTAGGATTAGAATTATAGTTAAAATATGATTTAGTTAATCATATCAGTTAGCATATATTATATTTATTCTACATAGTATTATAAATAGAGGTGAGTGTAGCCTGATTTAGACACAAAAAGCACAAATTCAACAACCATAAATGAATTGAGGAAAGTAATTAGGTTTTGTGTGAGATTTAAATAGATAATTTAGATATTTAAGTTAGATGTAGAATTTATATTAGTTGCCTTTTATTTTAATTGTTGTTTAGTGGGCTTGTTTAGCCTTTAGGCCTTTTATGTTATTACCCGGCACTATATATGTAGTCTCATTGAAACATTTAAAATTATCAAAATGGATGAAGAAATTATGTCTTTAATTTTCTAGATAATTCTTTAGTATTCTTCCCTTTCCTTAGTTTAGAACCCTAGTTTTGTTAATCTTGATATGAAAGAGCCTATAACACCTTGAAAAATGTCCTACATTGAACCTTAAATAAGGAAGAAATTTCTTTGAAATACATGCTATAAGTCTATAGCCTCTTGTATGCTTATGCGCTGGTAATGGTTTGCTAGATTGTGATTGACTTGATATTTTTGGTGCACAGATACTATGCATGGGACTATCGAGTTTTGAGAACATTTGCTAGACACTATTCAACAGGTGATGAAATCCCTCAAAAGCTGGTCGAGTCAATGTTGGGTGCCAAAAATATGTTTGCTGCAACTGATCTGCAACGTCAGGTGTTTTTCCTTTTCCATTTCTTTTCCTTTATGCCTGTTTCGGGAGGGACTGGATGGTGTCTTAAGTCAGCACCATACTATAGTTTTCTATTTAAAAAAAAAAAGATAATCAACAGTGTTACTGTTTTTTCTGTTCAGATCTTCTATGCCCTAGTTGACCAGACACTCTTTGGGGAACAGCCACTACCTCATGGTGATAGTAGTTGTGTTGTTGCAGAACTGAAAAGAAAACATACCAATCTGGAGCATGTAGAAGGCACACACTGGGAGGCCCGATTTAGCCATCTCCTTAATTATGGTGCAGGTGGGTATGAAATTTGATCTTTCTCTAATCCCTTGAGCTATACTGATGATTTTGAGGGGAAAAGTGAAATGTCAATAAGTTTGTGTTTCTTTTGTTTATGTCAACATATGCTAGCTTTCTGAGAAAAATAGAACTCTATGGTTTTTTAAATTGGAGGTTTAGATTAGATCAGGAGATAGTTGATATTTCCTGGACAAACTGCTTTTCCATCTGTATGCGTCAACATGGCCAGACATTTTGAATTTAAATTTAAAAATATGATTCATATTTTTTTTTTTTAAATTTTAAAATATGGATCATTTTATCCTTCATTTTTAAATATTCTAGTGGCATAGGAATAATGGCAGAAGTTTTTTACATAGATAATTATGATAGTATTAATTAACCTATCAATGCCACAAAAATGACCAACATATGTCGGTCCAAGTGGCAATTTGGTTTCGCTTAACCACAATCTGAGCATTGTGAATGAAAAAAAAAAAAAAAGCTTTCAGCTCTTTATCCCTTTAATAGGTTCATTAAATTCAACGCAAAATAGTTAGGATCGAAAATGACTTTTGGATTGCAATGAAACATGTTCAAGCCGCCACAACTTAAAAATTCTTCATTTATCGAAAATTTTAATTTTAGTTGATAGTTCATTATACTATTTTCTCTTTTGTGCAGGGTATTATAGCTATTTGTATGCCAAATGTTTTGCTTCAACCATATGGACAAAGTTTTGCCAGGAGGATCCGTTATCACTAACTACAGGCAGTGCTTTAAGAACAAAATTCTTACAGCATGGAGGAGCCAGAGAACCAGCTGCTATATTAAATGATCTAGTACCCGATGGTATATATCGGTATCACGATGGAGGGATAATTCCTGATATTTCAAGTCTGTGTGAGGAAATGAAACTGATGGAAGAACATCAGCAGAAAGTACATTTGTTGTGAGTTTTAATGAAAAAATTGGACAGGACTCAACTTGCACCGAGCCGAAGAGATATCGTCGACAGAAACACATTGCAAACAAATTAGCACTAACTGGATTGAATTATATGGTAGTATGCATATGTCTAACAGTAGCATCCTGAAGTTGGGCTAACATTGCAGATCTCAAAAGAAAAAAAAAATCATGGGTTCCCATTCTAAATTTCATTCCGTCAAATTTTGTAGGCCTTATTTAGGTTGGGATCTGTGTGTCTTTGAATCTCTTCTCAAAATAAATAGAATGTTAACAAGTGTTGTATTCTCAAAACAAACTTTTATTTTATTAATTCTTTCATTGAGTCCAATTTTGTAGGCCTTATTTAGGTTGGGGTCTTTGTGTCTATGAATCTCTTAATAAACAAATTTTTCTTTTATTAATTTCTTAACCTATATTGTAAGGCCCTTGTTGGCAATACACTAAAAAGAAAATTTAATTTACATGCAATGTTATAAATTTAGAAACTCAAGCTAACACGAAACCCTTTTTTTTTTACTCAAGCCATTTGGTATTGCTAGACAATAAAGAGTTAACAAATGTGGCATAAGGATAATAAGAATTGTTGTGATCAAATGTGTAATGTGCAAGAATATATAATTGTGAGAAGTAATAAAGAGGACGTAGATATGGTTTACACAAGGATTGTTATAGCTAAATTCTGTAATATTCTCAAATTTATAACTTGAATTAGTTAAGATATTTAAGTAACACATTTGATTGATGATGGAAATCTATCAAAGATATTAAAGAACTCCTCGGTGCCAAGAATTCTCTTAATCTAAGGAAAACACATGCCCTATTACCTATTAATTAATCTAGCTACACTTTATGAAAAAAAACTGACACTACTAACACTAGCCATCCAAAGCTAATTGCCAAAGCTTATGAGAGTTCCAATGTGGATCCAATACACAAACCCATTATCATGTATAACACATATCACGATAATTATATCAGAAAAAAACTAACGCAACCAAATTATTTCAACAGTAGTATATGATATACTACGATACTGAACTTTTATAAAAGAACGAGAGTTAATGTCTTTTTCCTTATTTTTCTAAGATTTAAGAGTGTCTTTAAAAAATACAAACTTTGTGGTAGACTTAAGATATGTGGTGTCACCAACTCAATCAACATTAGAATAAACACGTAATACGAATGAAGACGACAATAGAAAGAGAATGCTCTAAAATTAAGTTCCTCGAAGATAATGAAGAATACGAAGAACAACTGTCCAATGTACTATAGTGGGACAAATAACAAACTAATTGACAACATGAATAGCATAAACAATATCAGGTATGATAATCGTAAGATACACCAAACTGTCAACCAAAGTACAATACAAAGTAGGAACTAGTAAAGGAACATCACCCGAGGGAGCATATTTCATATTCAAGTCAAGAGGAGTATTTGTTGCTATAGTATTAAAAAAAAACGAGTATGTTTAAGAGTGTTGACAATCTACTTGGATTGAGAAAAAAGGTAGCCTCTAGGAGAGTAGGCAACTTCAATCCCCAAGAAATAGCGAAGAGTTTCAAAGTCCCTCATCTAAGACTACTTGGCTAACTACAATTTCAACTCATTAATTCCACTAACATCATCACATGTAATAATCATGTCATCAACATACAAAGAAAGTACAATGCGACCATAAGTGGCGGACCTTATAAACAGTGTAGAATCATGTTTGCTAGAGCAGAAACCAAGATAAGTGATCACAATAGAGAATTTCTCAAACCAAGCTCTAGGAGCCTGTTTAAGACCACAAAGAGCTTTTTTTTTCTATTTTTTTTTTATCTTACACACTTCCCCCTGATTAGGAGAAACTCCTTGTGGAGGGACTATATAGACTTCTTCATGAAACTCACCATTGAAAAAATATATTTTTGACATCCATTTGGGAAATATGTTATTGACGAATAGATGCAACTACAATAAGAGTACGAATAGTGGTCATCTTGGCTACAAGAGTAAAAGTTTCTTCATAATTCATACCATATTATTGAAAGAATCCCTTAGCAACAAGATGTAATTTGTAGCATTCAACCGACCAATCAGACTTAGTTTAGATCTTGTATACCCAACGAGACTAATATCACACATTATAGGAGGAAGGGGTACTAATTCCCAAGTACATGTTTTGTGCAATGCAGAGAGTTCTTATGCCATAGCCTGCTGCCAAAGAGGATTAAGAATAACATCTTTATAGGAAGAAAGCTTAGACAAAATGTGAGTAGAGGTTAAGAAAGAAGCAAATGAAGACGAGTAAGTGGAATAGAAAAAAGCAGGTAATTGAGTAGACTTATGGTGATGACTGGGGTAACGAAAAGGTGGAGACGGAGGATCAACAATCAAAGGAGGTGGTTGGATAATCGGGGGGAAAAGAGGAATGTCTTCATATAGAGTAGTAGTATTTGTCGTGTAACTTTCAACATTACAATAACTAGAAGCATTATCATTAGGACCAAACAGATCAATATAGATTAGTTATGAACTCTTAATAATATGAGAAACGTAAAGTTGAAAGTTTACGAGAAACATAAAGTTTTTTTCATGAGGACCATAACAACGTTAACCATTTTGACCATTCTCATAACCAAGAAAAATAGATATAGCAGAACGACAAGTTAGCTTATTGCGCTCTACTTGTGAATGAAGAACAAAACAAGTAGAACCAAAGACTTTCAAAGAAGTGTAATCAAGGATAGAAGCATATAACTTTTCAAAGGGAGACAAATCTGATATGATAGATGATGGAATTCTATTAATACTACGGACTAGAGTAAGAACTATTTTCCCTCCGCCCCCTCCCAAAACCCACTGAGAACTAAAGTAGACACCAAAACAGAACGGGAAGTCTAAAATTTTTTAGGGTGTTTCCTTTCAACAACTCCATTTTGTTAAGTAGTATAAGTACAAGATATCTATTGGATGGTGTCTTCATAAACAAGTAATTCAAAGAATATTAGAGATATATAAACCACCTAAATCACAACGAGAACACGTTATAAAAACATTAAATTGAGTTTTGACATCACATGAAACATATGATAAATGTCAAAAAAAATTCAGTCTCCCGAGATATAGATCTTGCACACAACAAGAAGTGGAAGAAAATATAACTAAATAACTGAAATCACATCGTTGGCTAACATAAGCAAGACTCAAATTGAGATTAGGAATATAATAAATACCAAAAAAATAAAAGTTAGGTGTGGAGACAAAACCAATACATGTTAATGGCATAAGAGTGCCATCAACAGTCATAATCGACACAAATGAGGTAGGATTCACAAACACAAAAGATTTACCATCATGTGTCATATAATGAGATCCTCCAGAATCAAGAATCCACATGGAAGGAGATATACCTGATAGTCTAGAAGAGTTCATACCTTTATTAGATGAGTCGTGCATGGCATATGATTGAATGGCAAGAAGTTTTTGGAGTTATTCTGCAATATCATATATTTGGAAAACAATCTCAGATAAGTATATATAACTAGAACTAGAGCCAATAGTAGGAGAAGCATAAACAACAACATTAGACGATGGTCCCTAAATTCTTCTTATGTGCTCTCCTCAATATCGGACAATGTGTTTTTCAATGATCTTTTTCTTTGCAAAAATCAAATTCTTCATCACCAAGCCCAACTATCCCTTTAGATTTTCCTTTTTGAATAGGAGCAGAAAAAACATATGGAGTAGTTGAAAAAAATTCTCTTATCTAACATAGTAGACTGGGTCTTGAGTTTGATTTCTTCTACCAATAATTCACTAACTAATAATTAAAAGAGAACAATGAAAAGTAACACAATGAAGCCCTCAAAATCACCACCATGAGCCATCAAAGGCCAAACTAGACGACGCTCTTCTCTCTAATCAATGTGCGCTTTGAGAACTTTCAAATCAGTTGATTCTATAAGAGTAAATTGATTCCACAATTTAGTCATTGTCGATTAAAACTCCCAAATGGTCATATATTTCTACTTAAAGGCCTTAATATCACTTTCCAACTAATATCGTTTTGTAAAGTTAGATTGAACATACAAATATTTTAAGTGATCTCAAATCTCTTTAGATATATCATATTTTGCTAGTTGCACACCTATAGAACACAAGTATTGTTCTAAATCGATTTATCAGAGTGGCGCGACAGAAGCATGGTTGAAACTTAGTGGATCTTGTAGGAGTTGTGATATAGAGGTTGCAATTAAGATTGTACGTTAGTTTATGGTCCAAAACTTTAGGAGAAGAAAATTATCGAGGGAACAAAATAAATGATTGAGTTGTGTTCAATTCGACATATAGAACATTAGCTGTGAATTTTATGATAGTCACATTCATGAGATTAAATGGTTATGATACTATTAAGTAGTTTTAGGTTGATGTAAAGTTATTACTAGTTGCATGATTGAGTAAGTATGAACTTGTTAATTGCTTAAGAGTATTCTATAGAGTAAAGATATGTATTTTATAACCAAGAATTCAAATTGTGAAGCTTGTGAATACTTGTAAGATATGATAACATAAGTTTCAACTTTTATGTTTGACATTACCATACATTAAATGAATGAGAATGATTTGAAGCGATCAACGTAGGCTTGATCAAAGATCTCAATGTAGGTAATATTAATTATTCGTTATGATGGGGTGAATGGAAAAAATGGTGTTGTTTGACTGAGGTTGTCGTGAATTAATGATGTTGAGGTTTAAGAGTACATTAGAGACGACCATCTTAAATGGTGTATTAAGAAGAATTTTTTTGAATTAAAGAGATAATTTGTGTTTATGAGTTGTGAGTTGTAATTGACGACTAAGTGAATGCCTAATATATTATTTAGTTATAATGAAATGAATGACTATAAAGCATATTCTGTTGTATAGGTAGTTTCATTTCAATTTGTAAACTTTTGTTTCAATTAAATTCTTGGGGCTTGATCCTCTATTCTAATTTATAATTGTTAAAAACTAAAAAGTCATTCATTTCCTTTCATAGTTACAATAGGAATTAATTGTCATGACGTGAATGTATGTTTATAGAGATCAATCGTAGACTTACCACTCGATAAAGTACAACCACATAATGAAGATAATAATAACACCCTATTATTATCTTCGTTATAAAGTATAATTACATAACGAATATAATAAAATAGAGTTGTAAAAAAATATTTAATAAATATTTTATTTAACAACTCTCTTTAATTATATGTTATTATTGTCTTCATTATGAAAAAAAAAGGTAAAAATCGAAGATAATAATTACATTTAATAAAAAAGAGTTGTTAAATAAAGATTTTAATATTAATTTATTAGATAACTCTATTTTATTATATGTTATTATTATCTTCGATATAAAGTACAACTTCATAACGAAGATAATAGTAACTTGTTATTATTATCTTGATTACAAAGTATAATTATATAACGAAGATATTAATAACAT
>JBBPBS010001130.1:1659998-1676407 GCA_037974835.1 Cicer judaicum | reverse complement strand
TATTATATTTTATTATCATCGTTATGAAAAAAAAATAAAAATCGAAGATAATAATAACATATAATAAAATAGAGTTGTTAAATAAAGATTTTAATATTAATTTATTTGACAACTCTATTTTATTATATGTTATTATTATCTTTGTTATAAAGTACAACTACATAACGAATATAATAATAACATGTCATTATTATCTTTCTTATAAAGTATAACTACATAACGAAGATAATAATAACATACAATAAAATAGATTTGTAAAAAATTATTTAATAAATATTTTATTTAACAACTCTCTTTAATTATATGTTATTATTGTCTTCTTTATGAAAAAAAAATTAAAAATCGAAGATAATAATTACATATAATAAAAAAGAGTTGTTAAATAAAGATTTTAATATTAATTTATTTGACAACTCTATTTTATTATATGTTATTATTATCTTTGTTATAAAGTACAACTACATAACGAAGATAATAATAACATGTCATTATTATCTTCGTAATAAAGTATAACTACATAATGTGACACCCTAAATCTCAAAATAACATTTGTAATAATATATACTAAATTATTTAAAGAAAACTTACAGCAGATAAAGAAATTTGTTAAAGAGAATAAAAATTTAATATCTAATTTAGGATATCACGTTTCTCAAAAATAAAAATAAAAAGACTTTAAGCTTATTTTGTCAATTAAAATAGTGCAATATCGATAAGCTTGATTTAAGTATAATTACTTGATTTAATTCTAAAAACTTACTAGTACTTCTAAGGTTTTCATACAAAATTCAAATCAAATTAAATAAGTAAAATGCAAGTTAAAACCCTTATTCCCGGTATCACTTATCAGAGCGGGGTCCCTCCCAAACTTGAACTTCAAGACTCATTAACCTGTAATAACTGCGATTTCGCAAACGCAGGGCCCAACCAGTCAAACACAAACAACGAAGGAGGTGAGTTTTGAAATCATGTTAATAGTATAATATGAGTAAGAAGAACACGTAAACAATCATAATAGAACTGTATCATAATCACTTTACGATATATCAAAATATTTAATTAAATAGTATCATACTATAACATCAATCACTCAAGTAAAATAATCATCTCATTATGATATGCATCAAATCATCTAATTATTATAATCTTTGAAACACATCAATCACAACAAAACAATCACAAGAAAATGCAATGCTATGCATGAGCTTAGACTCTACTTCGCAATGTGGTACCATTCTAATTCTGAAGTACTTGGTTAGGAGGCCATGATACTATGCCACCATCCCGGTGGACGGACAATTCAATTTGGCCCTGTCCTCATAGATCCCCTCAACTCAACCCGAGACACATATACGTGACAGTCGAGGTAAACGTGTGTTGCATGGTAGCTCCCGACATTTGGAGTGCTACCTCCAAGTCACCTAGGAATTCCCCACCGGAATACCTCCAAGGTCTAACAATCTTGCCTTAAGGCTCGATAGCAGACGCCATGATCAGGCTCATTCAGTTGTACTTTCCCAGAATCACTAGGCTTGTCAGGCCCTACCTATATGATGACAAAATAATCTCCACTTCACAAATTCACAATATTTATTTTCTCCCCTCGTTAGCTTAGACTACTCCATTAAGAGCACCATATTTAAGAATCATCACTATCTCATCAAGTATGGGGTACTTCAATATTTTCATCACAATTTTATAACATCATTATCATCAATCAAAAATCATCATTATCATCATGTAAGCATATATCAAACCATGTACACATGATTTCATTCAACATCCAACATCACAATCATAACAAATATCAACTACCACACAAGTATTGAAAATTAAATCAATGAACACCTTATAAAAATTTCTATTTCACATTTTAATCTCACAATTCTCATATTTCAAATTAATCAATTTATCTCTCAAAGGGCTACTGCCGTACGTAGCAAGCCCCGGATGAATCGTTGGGAAATACAGTTTTCCTATTCATCTCACAATATATTATACTCATGAATTCAAACGCTCTCTCACCCCTTACCTTATTTCGACGCTTTCACCTATGAATATGATTCGACACCTAAACAATCTTTTCTCTTTGACTCTTTGTCCTTCAATCGATCTAACTCGACAATTTATGGGTAAACGTCAAAAATAAATTATGAGGAGATATTCTAAAAACTAAATTTGAAAATCGGCCAAATAAAATTACCATAAATCAGAAAACCAATCAGTGGATAATATAGCCACTTTTCATACGGTCGTTCTGGCGTTGGTTTCACTCAAATCGGGCTTACGGTGAATGAGAACGGTGCAAAATAAGAATTTTTGTAAACGGAGAAATCGGGCATCTTAGGGAGAAATTGGGGTTGTTAAAAATCTGGAAAATTATGTTTAATTGACGAGTTAAATGAATGAAATAACATACTCAAATTTGGATGAGAACGGAGAAAATTTTACGGAACTGTTATCGATCACCGGTGTCAAACGATAGGTTGTTGTTGTTGTGTTTACTCTTTGGTTCTATGGATGCCGGTGCAACTCCCTTCCCTTTTTTGTTTGTTTTATTTTATTAACAATTAGGATTCATAGATGAATCAAACCCATTGGTCTCCTTTTAGATTTTACTAATTTTATTTTATTTTATTTATTTTTTTAAAACACAATTTCATTAATAAAGTATAATTACTCTTTCAAAACTAATAATTTATAAATAAAAATAATTAATTTTTAAAATACATTTATAATAAAAATCTCATTTAAAATAATCCCTATAATAATATTTAGTTTTTTTTTTCAAATACTCAAATTAAAATATTACCATCATTAGAGAATAGTCGAAATTATTAAATAAATAAATATAATATCACACTTTATATTAATTACTAAGTCTTACAAAATATATATAAAATCACAATGTCATAGCAAGTATATAAAAATAAAGTAAATCAAACATAATATCACTACGATATAAAGATAATTATTTATAGAATAAACAATTAAAATAAGATATGTTTAGAAATAATTAAAATAAGAGATACTTAAAAATAATTAAAATATAAATATGTACACACTTTGATGGGGATTATGACCTCAGTTTTACAGAAAAATATGCAAAATGATTTCTATTCTAACAATATGCGCAGCAATTTAATGAATTGTAAATGTACTAAACACAAGATTACGGAAGGTTCCTAATAATCAATTCTAATGAATGTCAAACAATATCAATTATTGATTATATGGAGAAATGCATCAGAAACAATTGTTACTCAAGATATTGATTTTCATGCAATCATGTCAAGACAATTAATCATGCAAAGACACTTATCACATAATCTTTATCATGCATTCAATCAATATCAAAAACACAATAATTGCAGAAATTTAAACGAGATAAGGGAAAGAAAAGTGCACACAGATATTTATACTGGTTCAGCCGCCTCGTGACGGCTTACATCAAGTCCTAAGATCGAACCTGATCTTAGCCTTTCCAATAGAACTTCTTAGAATCAATTTACAGATTTTACACAGCGCCTCGCCTCAATCTTAAACTATTCTCCCCGTTCTATCTTTCCCTTCCCTGAATTCCCGAGTTTAAATCCCATAAACTCTACCAAGAATACAGTCAAGTGTCTTCTTGTTGACAGCCCTCAACCTCGAAGAACACCACCAGTAGTAACTGGATTTTCTCAAAGTAGTTTGGTTACAGAAATTGAATTACAGAAATTGAAACAGATCAATTTTACAAAGTTCTTGATCTTCCTTCTTCTCAAAGTAATCTTTCTCAATTCAGTCTTTTTCAATCCTTATTGATCACAAATGTAGATTGTTCAATGACTGAAAAAGATGTTCAAAGTAATATCAGTTGAGAAAGAGTTAGTGGTATATTGTGTATGTTATGAAGTTGTGTTATCAAAGTGTTATTCACAAGTTATTGAGAAGAAGAGTGTGAATGCGGTTTATATAGTTTCAGGAAAAACAACACATGAATCGATTTGGCCAATCAATTCATTAAAGTTATAAAGCACACTAATTGATTTATCCAATCGATTTCGCGAATCTTGTTTTGCTTGAATCTTGAAACTGCATACACTAATCGATTTAACTAATCGATTATTTTAAATGAGTTCTTCAGACTTGGATGAATGTTCATATTTGAATCGATGTGCATAATCGACTTGGGGTGTTTTGTTCCAACATCGAGATCAAAACAAACGATGTACTCAATCGATTCAAACATTTACATAGTCCTTAAGTCATCTCTGTTTCTAAAACTTTTTGTACCAATCGCTTTAGTCAATCGATTTCACTAGTTCCAGGGACACAGTGATTTTCATAAATCGATTTGCCTAACCGATTTAACAAGTTACAGAGAGTTGGTTTAAATCAACGTAATCGATGTGTCTAATCGACTATGGACTTAAGTCTGAAGCACATTACATCATTTGGTTCATTCAATCGATTTACCAAGTCGATTGATGCCAAACTTATTTCAAAAGAAGTATGTTAGTGGATTGTGCTAATCGATTGCGTATGTCCCAGACCAATTTCATTTTAAAAATTTATTTTGTTAAATCGATTTGTCTGATCGATTTACTAATCATTGGTTTGGCTCTGTGACATTCAAAATCGATTGTGACAATCAATATAGACAAACAAAAAATAAAGTTGTGATTGGATCAATCGATTTGCCAAATCGATTAGCTTGCAAGGCATGCTACTGACTTGCACATTTTAATTTCAGTAAATGTACCAATCGATTTGTCTAATCGATGTAAGCAATCAGTTCAGTCTTGGTGAATTAAACAATCGATATGCCTAATCAATTTAAGGCTAACTAGCTCTCTGACTTGCACAATTTATTTTCTAATAAATGTACCAATCGATTCACCTCATCGATTGATATCATACTTGATTTTCAGAAAATGTGCAAATCGATTTTGCCAATCGATTGCTTAATCCCAGACTGCATAATTTCATTCAACCCTGTTATAGAATCGATTTTACTAATCGATTTGCTTATGAATCTTCAAGCTTTTGTTGATTTCTTGAGTTCCAAGTAATTGTCTCAAGTTTGTAGGGTTGAGTTGTTGTTCCTGAAATTTTTCTCAGTTCACAATATCAGATTTATTTCATGATGTATGTTTGTCAATAATATCAAAAACAAACATATGTCTAACAATCTCCCCCTTTTTGATTTAAGTGACAAACATGCAATTTTAACTTGAGAAATATTTCAAAGGAATACATTGTAATAACGACAATCTAGTGAAGCTCCCCCTAAATATGAGTATCCATGCTTTTCATACAGTGAAATAAGGGTTAGAGCTAAAACAACCGAAATCGAATCAGAGCAATTTGCAAGTAATTGCATATCAGAGTATAAGTATAGCATAATCATCAGAGTATAAGCATAAGTATCACAACATACTGAGTTAGTACAAGTTACAAGTTAAATTTTTTTTTCTCCCCCTTTGTCAGTTAAGTCAAAAAGAGGTAAAGGAGAGAAAACTCAGAGTTATGCTCCCCCTTAGTTGGTAGCAAAACTGAAAAACTGCTATACAATGAAATTGGAACAGATTAGTAACAGGAGCAGTTTGTAAAACAAATTATATCACAGTGATAAACAGAAACAGATTATGGCACGTACTAAAGATCATCAATATGAAATGCAACAAACAATATGATCATAAGCTCAACTCCTTATATTCATTCAGCAGTAAGATACATCCAACTAAAACATTACATAGAAAGGGCAGAACAAAATGCAAAACAGCAAAAAAAACTGAAATCCTAAACATCTAGAGTGTGCTGGCCCTCATTAATATCTGGGGAAGAGGATGAGACCGCTATATTACCCTCAGCAGGTGTCTCCTCAACATGAGTTTCAGCAACATCTAAGTGTTTCGGAGTTGGTTCTTCAGTTGCTTGTCTTCCAATCTCAGCAACATCACTGAAAGATAACTTAATGCCCAGATGTTCCTGGATTGCTGCCACATCCTGTGCAACCAGTGTCAAGTCGGATTGAAGCTTCTGCATTGCAGCCTCCATTCTGGTGTTGTGGGTCGCCTGCACTGCCATTAATTCAAGCAGTTTGGCAAGCACTTCAGAATCGGCTGTAACAGACTCAACAGCTGGTGGTCCAACACTTTGCTGGGTTTGTTCAGCACTGGCTTGAGGTCGCCTCCAAACGCCGTCCACTAAGCGCAGCTGCATTTGGTTCACGATGGATTCACCAAATGTTAGAATGGTCTTGGACTTTTCTTCACCCTTGAATGATACCTTGAAGTGTGAGAGAATTTTTGTGATCAACTGTGGATACGGAAGCACCAGCTTTCCTTGAGCTGCTTCCACCATGTGTCGAATGAAGATCCATGCCCATCTCATCTTGAGCTCTTTGCATAGACCCCACAGTAGCACGATGTCAAGTAATTAATCCAAAATTAGCACCAAGATTTTATGTTCATCTCATAACTCAAATGATGATTCTAAAAATGAAACATATTCTCATAGAGATCTAACTATTCCAAATTGATCACTATTAAATTTTCCTTTGAATTAACCATCACTTAAAAGTTACAACAAATGGAAGCATATATAGATTTTCCATGTAGGAGATAAGATAAATAATTATTTACTAGAAGATACAACAAATTACCACACCAAATTGAATCAATAGTGCAAAAACCACTTTCAAGGTTACACATCATTCTAAAAATTGATTTCTTGACTTAAATTATTATTAAAAAAAATATCACTAACTACTTAGCACCCAAGAAAAAATCATTGAGAATTCCTAATATTCCTTTAAATTATTTTTCAATAATTCAAGTCTAAATAAAACAACTAAGATAAATCACGTTTCTAAATACAATAAATAGCAAATAATTTTAAAATCTATAAAATTTCTAAAAATTCATTCCTACTTTAATCATCAAAAACACATTTCTAAATAGTTAATCACTGTAAAAATTATTATTTTCAACTGATATTTTGAAATAAAATTTAAACTATATAGATGGATAGATAGGAAATTTTACAATTAATTAACACTTCTAAAATAGTTCCAATTTATTTTATTATTTTATCAAACATAAAAAATTGTATATTTATATACATTAAAGTAGTGCACATGACACAAAACATAAGACATATGATAATGATAATGAATTACACTAATTCATAAATCTACAAAATAGTAACCTCCTCTCACACTAACTACTCAACATGCTTATAGATACATCCCTCAGTTTTTATCAAGCCACCAAATTGGTCAAAAACATAACACATCATCAATTTTAAGGATTTTGGAGTTATGTCCTAATCTTAAAAATTGAGTCTCAAATAAAAATTGCAATTTTATAATTAATAAAAATAAATAATAAAATAAATTTTAGTTTATATACATATACCAATTTACATGATGCACTGTACACATATCAATCTACATGATGCACTCTACAAATACCAATCTAATGCATACCATTTTGTTATATTAATTCATATAACAAAAAAAAATCTACTTGTAAAATACATCAATTATAGAATCCAAAATTTAGATAATTTTTCAAAAAGAATTTCACTATTGAGAATATTTTTTAATTTTTTTTTCTTCTCTTTCTCAAATAGTAGACATTTTATCATTAGTACTATTGTAAATCACTGAAGAGTTCTTAAACTCTAAAACTCTGACGTCGAGTCAAATTTTAATGAGTTCATAATATCATAATCAGGAAAATCAATCATTTCAAATAAATATCCCAACACCCTCACGATTCAATAATCACACCAGCCCCCCTAAACCAAGATAACAATAACTCTTTTCAATTTCTTAAAAACAAGACATAGTAAAACATACTGTAAATTTTAAACTGTTTTAAACATTAAATAAAATCAGTAGTATAAAATTATTGTTATTTTATAAATCACCAAAAAATCAACTCAATTTAATTTCTTTTTCTTTAAAATAATCAAGAGTAATTCAAACAAAAGTTAGTTTTATCATACAAAATAAATGAACTTTAACTCCTTCAAAATTTCATTTTTTTTAAATTATAAATTCTACCAACCTCTAATATTCAAGAATTAATATTGCTAATAATATGAATTTCATACTATCTAAATCATGATGAACATTCTAAATTGTTTTCAAAACCAATATCAAAACTCTACTCATCTAGATACAACCATCAACACTTTCAAGTGATTTAAAGTTAACATTCACGATTTAAAATCATTTTTTTTAACACAAACCAACATAAAATAAAAATAATAAATTTATTGTCAAAATTAAAACTTTATACGTAAGAGACATATTTTCTATCTAACTCAAAGTTTAGAACGAAACATCATTTTTTCTCTAAATTGAGTTTCAACATAATAATAATAATAATAATTTGTACCTAGTAAAAGTCAATATTTGAAGTTTTAAACATATAATCCATACGAAAATCAATGTTTCAATCAATTAGTTATTAGATCAAAAACTTTAAACAAATACATATCAAAACTAAATAATTTAAATTGATTAAGGGTGAAAGTCGAATTTTAAAACAACTAACTAGTGAGGTATGACATTTGATAACTAAGATTACCTGAATGAGATTAGTAACTTGAAACATACAGCTGATCAATCAAAATTATTACTTTCAACTATTCATATAAAACAAGAGCGCAAAAATCATAGTTCAAAAGTCAAACAATAAGCAACAAGTAACTAACATAATCTTGTTAACAATTAAAACTAACTCAAATCTTAACAAGTAATTTCATGTTTTATTTACTCATTTAGGTAGGAATGTAGAATCCATAACACAATTAGAGGAAGCAAATATTAAACACTTAATTAGTAATCTCAAAAATATGTATAACAATACCAAAAGCATATAACACTTAACACAATAATAAAACGGGAAAACAATCATAGTGAAAATAATTACTACACAAGAAAATACAATTGCCACGACTGACATTCGACTAATACTAAATCGACATTCGACTAACACTAAATCGACATTCGACCCACTCGGCCTGATAGGACAGACCTGCTCTGATACCACTAATGTGACACCCTAAATCCCAAAATAACATTTGTAATAATATATACTAAATTATTTAATCAATAACCTGCAGCGGATAAATAAATTATATCTTCAAGAAATTAAAATCTTTTGTAACTAATTTAGGATATCACGTTTCTCAAAAATAAAAAATAAAAACACTTTAAACTTATTTTGTCAATTAAAGTAGTGCAATCTCGATAAGATTAATTTAAGTATAATTACTTGATTTAATTCTAAAAACTTACTAGTACTTCTAAGGTTTTCATACAAAAGTTCAATTCAAATTAAATAAATAAAATACAAGTTAAAACCCTTATTCCCGGTATCACCTATCAGAGCGGGGTTCCTCCCAAACTTGAACTTCAAGACTCATTAACCTGTAATAACTGCGATTTCGCAAACGCAGGGTCCAGCCAGTCAAACACAAACAACGAAGGAGGTGAGTTTTGAAATCATGTTAATAGTATAATATGAGTAAGAAGAACACGCAAACAATCATAATAGAACCGTATCATAATCACTTTACGATATATACAAATATTTAATTAAATAGTATCATACTATAACATCAAAGTCACTTAAGTAAAATAATTATCTCATTATAATATGCATCAAATCATCTAATTATTATTACCTTTGAAACACATCAATCACAACAAAACAATCACAATGAAATGCAATGCTATGCATGAGCTTAGACTCTACTTCACAATGTGGTACCATTCTAACTCTAAAGTACTTGGTTAGGAGGCCATGATACTATGCCACCATCCCGGTGGACGGACAATTCAAATTGGCCCTGTCCTCATTGATCCCCTCAACTCAACCCGAGACACATATACGCGACAGTCGAGGTAAACGTGTGTTGCATGGTAGCTCCAGACATTTGGAGTGCTACCTCCAAGTCACCTAGGAATTCCCCACCGGAATACCTCCAAGGTCTAACAATCTTGCCTTAAGGCTCGACAGCAGACCGCCACGATCAGGCTCATTCAGTTGTACTTGCCGTGAATCACTAGGCTTGTCAGGCCCTACCTATATGATGACAAAATAATATGCACTTCACAATTTCACAATATTTATTTTCTCCCCCTGTTAGCTTAGACTACTCCATTAAGAGCACCATATTTAAGAATCATCACTATCTCATCAAGTATTGGGTACTTCAATATTTTCATCACAATTTTATAACATCACTATCATCAATAAAAAATTATCATTATCATCACGTAAGCATATATCAAACCATGCATCCATATTTTATCATCACATCACATAATTTCATCTAATCAAACATGTACACATAATTTCATTCAACATCCAACATCACAATAATAACAAATATCAACTACCACACAAGTATCGAAAATTAAATCAATCAACACCTTATAAAAATTTCTATTTCATATTTTAATCTCACAATTCTCATATTTCAAATTAATCAATTTATCTCTCAAAGGGCTACTGCCATACGTAGCAAGCCCCGGATGAATCGTTGGGCAATACGGTTTTCCCGTTCATCTCACAATATATTATACTCATGAATTCAAACGCTCTCTCACCACTTACCTTATTTTGAAGCTTTCACACACGAATACGATTCCACGAGCAAACAACCTTTGTTCATTGACTCTTTGTCCTTCAATCGATCTAACTCCATAGTTTATGGGTAAACATTAAAAATAAATTATGAGAAGATACTCGAAAAATTAAATTCGAAATTCGGTCAAGGAAAATTACCAAAAATCAGAAACCTAATCTATGGATAATATAGCGACTTTTCACACGGTCGTTTTGGCATTGGTTTCACTCAAATTGCACTTACAGTGAAGGAGAACGGTGCAAAATAAGGATTTTGAAATTTGGACGAAAACAGAGAAACTTTTCTGGGACAGTTATGGCTCTCCAGTGTCAAACGATAGGTTGTTGTTGTGTTTATTCTTTGGTTCTACGGCTGCCCTTCCAACTCCCTTCCCTTCTTTTGTTTGTTTTATATTATTAACAATTAGGGTTCATAGAGTCAACCCCATTGATTTCTTTATTTATATTTACTATTATTATTTTTATTTTATTAAAATAAAACTAATAATTATTTAATCTCCTTTTTTAATATTCCTCCAAACACCATTTAGTTTTCCAAAGATCACTAATATTTTATAAATTAGAGTAATTAAAATAATCAATATAAAAAAAAACATATTACTAATAATCAAAACTCTCACATTCAAAATAATCTCTACAATTATACTTATTTTTCAAAATACTCACATTATAATAATACCATCATATTAGAAAATAGTCAAAATTATAAAATAAATAAATATAACATCAATATTTTATATTAAATACTAAATCATAATATATATATATATATATATATTAACAATTCCAAAATAAGTATATAAAAATAAAGAAAATCAAACACAAATATATTACTAGGATATCAAGATAATTATTTATAGAACAAATAATTAAATTAAGATATATTTAGAAATAATTAAAATAAGAGATATTTAAAAATGATTAAAATATAAATATGTACACACTTAACATTAATCAAATATATAAGAAAATATGATATTAATAACCAACTCACATATACACTTAAAATCATATAAAATCTTGTTCTTTAAAATATTAAACTAAAATACTATTATTTTTAGAAAAATATATAAAATAATAAAATAAAATATTTATTATTTATATTACTCATTAAATATAAGATCTATCAAATCAACACATCATAGAAAACATCCCTATAACAAAAATTACTCACAAAATTTATCAATATATATTCTAAAATAATTTTAACATTAAATTAATTATTTAAAATCATATTTAATTAATAAAATATTTTATTATAAAATTTGGGGTGTTACAACTAGCATCAATATATAACCAATAATTTGATTGAAGAAATATAAAACTATTTCACATTTAGATGCTTTCGACTACTCTAACTCTATACACCAATTCCCAACAATTAAAATACTTGAAACATGAACAATTTAATATTTACATAATCATATACACACTCAAATAATTAATCCAAAAATTGGCACCAAGATTTTATGTCCATCTCATAACTCAAAAGATGATTCTAAAAATGAAACATATTCTCATAGAGGTCTAACTGCTCCAAATCACGATTAAATTTTCTTTTGAATTAACCATCACTTAAAAGTTACAACAAATGGAAGCATATATAGATTTTCCAAGTAGAAGATAAGATAAATAATTATTTACTAGAAGATACAACACATTACCAAACCAAATTGAATTAGGTAGTGCAAAAACCACTTTCAAGGTTACACATCATTCTAAAAATTGATTTTTTTTACTTAAATTATTATTAAAAAAAATCACTAACCATTTATCACCCAAAAAATATCATTGAGAATTCCAAATTTTCCTTTAAAATATTTTTCAATAATTAAAGTCTAAATAAACAACTAAGATAAATCACGTTTCTAAATACATTACAAATAGAATAAATCACATATATTTTTAAAATTATAAAATTTCTAAAAATTCATTCCTACTTTAAACATCAAAAACACATTTCTAAATAGTTAATCACTGTAAAAATTATTATTTTCAACAAATATTTTGAAATAAAATTTAAACTATATAGATGGATAGATAGAAAATTTTACAATTAATTAATACTTCTAAAATAGTTCCAGTTTATTTTCTTATTTTATCAAACTAAAAAAAATTGTATGTTTATATATATTAAAGTAGTGCACATGACACAAAACATAAGACATATGATAATAATTATGAATTACACTAATTCATAAATCTACAAAATAGTAACCTCCTCTCACTCTAACTACTCAACATGCTTATAGATACATCCCTCGATCGGTTTCTATCAAGCCACCAAATTGGTCCAAAACATAACACATCATCAATTTTAAAATTTTGTTCTAATATAAAAAATTGAGTCTTAAATAAAAATTGCAATTTTATAATTAATAAAAAAAATTGATAAAATAAAGTTTTAGTTTCTATACGCATACCAATTTACATGATGCACTCTACACATATCAATCTACATGATGCACTCTACAAATACCAATCTAATGCATACCATTTTGTTATGTTAATTCATATAACAAAAAAAAATCTACTTGTAAAATACATCAATTATAGAATCCAAAATTTAGATAATTTTTATAAAAAGAATTTCACTATTGAGAATATTTTTAAAAATTTTGTTCTCTTTTTTTTTTCCTTTTCTTTCTCAATTAGTAGAAATTTTATCATTAGTACTATTATAAATCACTGAAGAGTTCTTAAATTCTAAAACACTAACATCGAGTCAAACTCTAATGAGTTCATAATATCATAATCAGAAAATCAATTATTTCAAATAAATATCCCAACACCCTCACGATTCAATATTCATATCAGCCCCCTAAACTAAGATAAAAATAACTCTTTTCAATTTTCTTAAAAACAAGACATATTAAAACATACTGTAAATTTTAAGTTGTTTTTAAGTTGTTTTAAACATTAAAAAATCAGTAGCATAAAATTATTGTTATTTTATAAATTCAACTCAATTTAATTTTTTTAAAATAATCAAGAGTAATTCAAACAAAAGTTATTTTCATCATACAAAATAAGTAAACTTTAACTTCTTCAAAATGTCATTTTTTAATAGATTCTAAGTTCTACCAACCTCTAATATTCAAGAATTACTATTGCTAATAATATCAATTTCACACTATCTAAATCATGACGAACATTCTAAATTGTTTTCAAAACCAATATCAAAACTCTATTCATCTAGATACAACCATCGACACTTTCAAGTGATTTAAAGTTAACGTTAACGATTTAAAATCAATTTTTTTTAACACAAACCAACATAAAATAAAAATAATAAATTTATAATCAAAATTAAAACTTTAAACGTAACAGACATATTTCCTATCTAACTCAAAGTTTAGAATGAAAGATCATTTTTTCTCTAAATTGAGTTTCAACATAATAATACTAATAATAATAATAATAATAATAATAATAATAATAATAATAATAATAATAATAATTTGTACCTAGTAAAAGTCAATACTTGAAGTTTTAAACATATAATCCATACGGAAATCAATGTTTCAATCAATTAGTTATTAGATCAAACACTTTAAACAAATACACATCAAAATTAAATATTTTAAATTGATTAAGGGTGAAATTCGAACTTTAACAGCTAACTAGTGAGGTATGACATTTGATAACTAAGATTACCTGAATGAGATTAATAACTTGAAACATATAGTTGGTCAATCAAAATTATTACTTCCAACTATCCACATAAAACATGAGTGCAAAAACCATAGTTCAATAGACAAACAATAAGCAATAAGTAACTAACATAATCTTGTTAACAATTAAAGCTAACTCAAACCTTAACAAGTAATTTCATGTTTTATTAACTCATTTAGGCAGGAATGTAGAATCCATAACACAATTGGAGGAAGCAAATATTAAACACTTAATTAGTAATCTCAAAAATATGTATAATAAAACCAAAATCATATAACACTTAACACAATAATCTAACGGAAAAACATTCATACTGAAAATAATTACTACCCAAGAAAACACAATTGACACGACGGACATTCAACTAACACTGATACTATGCCACCATCCCGGTGGACGGACAATTCAATTTGGCCCTGTCCTCATAGATCCCCTTAACTCAACCCGAGACACATATACGGGACAGTCGAGGTAAACGTGTGTTGCATAGTAGCTCCCAACATTTGGAGTGCTACCTCCAAGTCACGTAGGAATTCCCCACCGGAATACCTCCAAGTTCTAACAATCTTGCCTTAAGGCTCGACAGCAGACCGCCACGATCAGGCTCATTCAGTTGTACTTCCCCAGAATCACTAGGCTTGTCAGGCCCTACCTATGTGATGACAAAATAATCTCCACTTCACAAATTCACAATATTTATTTTCTCCCCCCGTTAGCTTAGACTACTCCATTAAGAACACCATATTTAAGAATCATCACTATCTCATCAAGTATGAGGTACTTCAATATTTTCATCACAATTTTATAACATCATTATCATCAATCAAAAATCATCATTATCATCATGTAAGCATATATCAAACCATGCATCCATATTTTATTATCACATAACATGATTTCATCTAATCAAACATGTACACATAATTTCATTCAACATCCAACATCACAATAATAACAAATATCAACTACTACACAAGTATTGAAAATTAAATCAATCAACACCTTATAAAAATTTCTATTTCACATTTTAATCTCACAATTCTCATATTTCAAATTAATCAATTTATCTCTCAAAGGGCTACTGCCGTACGTAGCAAGCCCCGGATGAATCGTTGGGCAATACGGTTTTCCCGTTCATCTCACAATATATTATACTCATGAATTCAAACGCTCTCTCACCACTTACCTTATTTCGACGCTTTCACCTATGAATATGATTCGACGCCCAAACAGTCTTTGCTCTTTGACTCTTTGTCCTTCAATCGATCTAACTCAAAAATAAATTATGAGGAGATATTCTAAAAACTAAATTTGAAAATCGGCCAAATAAAATTACCATAAATCAGAAAACCAATCAGTGGATAATATAGCCACTTTTCATACGGTCGTTTTGGCGTTGGTTTCACTCAAATCGGGCTTACGGTGAATGAGAACGGTGCAAAATAAGAATTTTTGTAAACGGAGAAATCGGGCATTTTAGGAAAAAATTGGGGTTGTTAAAAATCTGGAAAATTATGTTTAATTGACGAGTTAAATGAATGAAATAACATACTCAAATTTGGATGAGAACGGAGAAACTTTTACGGAACTGTTATCGATCATTGGTGTCCAACGATAGGTTGTTGTTGTTGTGTTTACTCTTTGGTTCTATGGATGCCCGTGCAACTCCCTTCCCTTTTTTGTTTGTTTTATTTTATTAACAATTAGGATTCATATATGAATCAAACCCATTGGTCTCGTTTTAGGTTTTACTAATTTTATTTTATTTTATTTATTTTTTTAAAACACAATTTCATTAATAAAGTATAATTACTCTTTCAAAACTAATAATTTATAAATAAAAATAATTAATTTTTTAAAATACATTAATAATAAAAATCTCATTTAAAATAATCCCTATAATAATATTTAGTTTTTTTTTTTCAAATACTCAAATTAAAATATTACCATCATTAGAGAATAGTCGAAATTATTAAATAAATAAATATAATATCACACTTTATATTAATTACTAACTCTTACAAAATATATATAAAATTACAATGTCATAGCAAGTATATAAAAATAAAATAAATC
>JBBPBS010001130.1:1649191-1659707 GCA_037974835.1 Cicer judaicum | reverse complement strand
ATTAAAATATAAATATGTACACACTTAACATTAGTCAAACATATAAGAAAATATCATATTAATTACCAACTCACATATACACTTAAAATCATATAAAATCTTGTTCTTTAAAATATTACACTAAAATACTATTATTTTTAGAAAAATATATAAAATAATAAAATAAAATATTTATTATTTATATTGCTCGTTAAATATAATATATGTCAAACTAACACATCATAGAAAATATTTCTATAAAAAAATTTACTCACAAAATTTATCAACATATATTCTAAAATAATTTAATATCAAATTAATTATTTAAAATCTTATTTAATTAATAAAATAGTTTATTATCAAATTTAGGGTGTTACAGTTCTCCCCTTGTTAAAGAATTTTGTGCTCGAAATTTGCGATGAGTGAACTAATATCTAACTTACCACCCTCAAGATTCAGACTTAGTCAATAAATATATTTAAGATATTCAATCTCCAATTAAGCACAACATGTAGAAAAAATTAAGCACAACATGTAGAAAATCAACTAACATAGCATGATAGACTAACATGACAAAATAAATCAATTAAACACACAACATTTATCATTCAATTATGAAATAAAATACTTATCACGTTTACCATTAATTTATGAAATAAAATACCATAGAGTTACTCACTATAATTTACATATAAAACATAACATATAGATTTTGTCAATAATAACGTAGTTATTTTAGTTTGGTTAAGTGAAACACATTCCAAGTATGTTGTCAATTTCAACTATTTCTTTCAACAAAATATTACTAGTTTTACTCTTTAAAATAAAATCTAAATCCTATCACCAAACGTTCAACAAATTTAATTTAGGTATGACAAAGAGAACAATTTTTAAAATATTAAACACATCTAATAACTTAATAATATTATAATAATTTATACTCAGTTACTCTATAAAAACATACTTTGTATATAATCAACGAAGAAAAAAAAAACACTAACGAAAGAGATACTATTTCCTAATAACATATATTTAATAATTAAATTAATTCAATTGATATACGCAATGAACGTGTTTTTTTAACTATTAAAAATAAAATTAAATTAAAAGGTACTTCTTACAAAATAGTGAGTTATCGTTGTCTCTTTTATTGACGATGAGTCATCGGGGTAGCTAGTCCCTCCTATTCATGTAGTCAACTACTTAAGGAACTATAACTATAGTCATTCAAATTCAAATATGGATAGTTAAAAGTATCTTTAACGTGTTTCAGGAGTGCGAAGGCGGCACCACAACTCCTACTCCTTACTTCAAGTTAAAAATTCAATTAATTACACCTTCAGAATAATTTATTTGTAATTTACTACTAGTTACAACAACAAAAGAAAGGCCACTAGAATCAATATATAACCAATAATTTGATTGAAGAAATATAAAACTATTTCACATTTAGATGCTCTCGACTACTCTAACTCTATACACCAATTCCCAACAATTAAAATACTTGAAACATGAACAATTTAATATTTACATAATCATATACACACTCAAATAATTAATCCAAAAATTGGCACCAAGATTTTATGTCCATCTCATAACTCAAAAGATGATTCTAAAAATGAAACATATTCTCATAGAGGTCTAACTGCTCCAAATTAATCACGATTAAATTTTCTTTTGAATTAACCATCACTTAAAAGTTACAACAAATGGAAGCATATATAGATTTTCCAAGTAGAAGATAAGATAAATAATTATTTACTAGAAGATACAACACATTACCAAACCAAATTGAATTAGGTAGTGCAAAAACCACTTTCAAGGTTACACATCATTCTAAAAATAGATTTTTTTTACTTAAATTATTATTAAAAAAATCACTAACCATTTAGCACCCAAAAAATATCATTGAGAATTCCAAATTTTCCTTTAAAATATTTTTCAATAATTAAAGTCTAAATAAAACAACTAAGATAAATCACGTTTCTAAATACAGTACAAATACAATAAATCACATATATTTTTAAAATTATAAAATTTCTAAAACTTCATTCCTACTTTAATCATCAAAAACACATTTCTAAATAGTTAATCACTGTAAAAATTATTATTTTCAACAAATATTTTGAAATAAAATTTAAACTATATAGATGGATAGATATGAAATTTTACAATTAATTAACACTTCTAAAATAGTTCTAGTTTATTTTCTTATTTTATCAAACTAAAAAAAATTACTAAAATAAGTAAACTTTAACTCCTTCAAAACGTCATTTTTTAAAAGATTCTAAGTTCTACCAACCTCTAATATTCAAGAATTACTATTGCTAATAATATCAATTTCACACTATCTAAATCATGACGAACATTCTAAATTGTTTTCAAAACCAATATCATAACTCTATTCATCTAGATACAACCATCGACAGTTTCAAGTGATTTAAAGTTAACGTTCACGATTTAAAATCATTTTTTTGAACACAAACCAACATAAAATAAAAATAATAAATTTATAATCCAAATTAAAACTTTAAACGTAACAGACATATTTCCTATCTAACTCAAAGTTTAGAACTAAAGATCCTTTTTTCTCTAAATTGAGTTTCAACACAATAATAATAATAATAATAATAATAATAATAATAATAATAATAATTTGTACCTAGTAAAAGTCAATACTTGAAGTTTTAAACATATAATCCATACGGAAATCAATTTTTCAATCAATTAGTTATTAGATCAAACACTTTAAACAAATACACATCAAAATTAAATATTTTAAATTGATTAAGGGTGAAATTCGAACTTTAACAGCTAACTAGTGATGTATGACATTTGATAACTAAGATTATCTGAATGAGATTAATAACTTGAAACATATAGCTGGTCAATCAAAATTATTACTTCCAACTATTCACATAAAACATGAGTGCAAAAATCATAGTTCAATAGACAAACAATAAGTAACAAGTAACTAACATAATTTTGTTAAAAATTAAAGCTAACTCAAATCTTAACAAGTAATTTCTTGTTTTATTTACTCATTTAGGTAGGAATGTAGAATCCATAACACAATTAGAGGAAGCAAATATTAAACACTTAATTAGTAATCTCAAAAATATGTATAATAAAACCAAAAGCATATAGCACTTACCACAATAATCTAACGGAAAAACATTCATAGTGAAAATAATTACTACACAAGAAAACACAATTGACACGACAGACATTCGACTAACACTGAATCGACATTTGACCCACTCGGCCTGATTGGACAGACCTGCTCTGATACCACTAATGTGACACCCTAAATCCCAAAATAACATTTGTAATAATATATACTAAATTATTTAAAGAAAACTTGCAGCGGATAAAGAAATTTGTTAAAGAGAATAAAAATTTAATATCTAATTTAGGATATCACGTTTCTCAAAAATAAAAATAAAAACACTTTAAACTTATTTTGTCAATTAAAATAGTGCAATCTCGATAAGCTTGATTTAAGTATAATTACTTGATTTAATTCTAAAAACTTACTAGTAATTATAAGGTTTTCATACAAAATTCAAATCAAATTAAATAAGTAAAATACAAGTTAAAACCCTTATTCCCGGTATCACTTATCAGAGCGGGGTCCCTCCCAAACTTGAACTTCAAGACTCATTAACCTGTAATAACTGCGATTTCGCAAACGCAGGGCCCAACCAGTCAAACACAAACAACGAAGAAAGTGAGTTTTGAAATCATGTTAATAGTATAATATGAGTAAGAAGAACACGCAAACAATCATAATAGAACCGTATCATAATCACTTTACGATATATCAAAATATTTAATTAAATAGTATCATACTATAACATCAATCACTCAAGTAAAATAATCATCTCATTATGATATGCATCAAATCATCTAATTATTATTACCTTTGAAACACATCAATCACAAGAAAATGCAATGTTATGCATGAGCTTAGACTCTACTTCGCAATGTGGTACCATTCTAACTCTGAAGTACTTGGTTAGGAGGCCATGATACTATGCCACCATCCCGGTGGACGGACAATTCAATTTGGCCCTGTCCTCATAGATCCCCTCAACTCAACCCGAGACACATATACGTGACAGTCAAGGTAAACATGTGTTGCATGGTAGCTCCCGACATTTGAGTGCTACCTCCAAGTCACGTAGGAATTCCCCACCGGAATACCTCCAAGGTCTAACAATCTTGCCTTAAGGCTCGACAACAGACCGCCACGATCAGGCTCATTCAGTTGTACTTCCCCAGAATCACTAGGCTTGTCAGGCCCTACCTATATGATGACAAAATAATCTCCACTTCACAAATTCACAATATTTATTTTCTCCCCCCGTTAGCTTAGACTACTCCATTAAGAGCACCATATTTAAGAATCATCACTATCTTATATGTTATTATTATCTTCATTATGAAAAAAGAAGTAAGAATCGAAGATAATAATAACATATAATAAAATAGAGTTGTTAAATAAAGATTTTAATATTAATTTATTTGACAACTCTATTTCATTATATGTTATTATTATCTTTGATATAAAGTACAACTACATAACGAAGATAATAATAACATGTTATTATCTTTGCTATAATGTATAACTAAATAACTAAGAGAATAATAACATAAAATAAAATTGAGCTGTAAAAAAATATTTAATAAATATTTTATTTAACAACTTTATTTTATTATATGTTATTATTATCTTCATTGTGAAAAAGAAGTAAGAATCGAAGATAATAATAACATATAATAAAATAGAGTTGTTAAATAAAGATTTTAATATTAATTTATTTGATAACTCTATTTCATTATATGTTATTATTATCTTTGATATAAAGTACAACTACATAACGAAGATAATAATAACATGTTATTATCTTTGCTATAATGTATAACTAAATAACTAAGATAATAATAACATAAAATAAAATTGAGCTGTAAAAAAATATTTAATAAATATTTTATTTAACAACTTTATTTTATTATATGTTATTATTATCTTCATTGTGAAAAAAGAAGTAAGAATCGAAGATAATAATAACATATAATAAAATAGAGTTGTTAAATAAAGATTTTAATATTAATTTATTTGACAACTCTATTTTATTATATGTTATTATTATCTTTGTTATAAAGTACAACTACATAACGAAGATAATAATATGTCATTATTATCTTCGTTATAAAGTATAACTACATAACGAAGATAATAACTCGTTATTAATATCTTGGTTACAAAGTATAATTATATAACGAAGATAATAATAACATGCATTATTATCTTCTTTATAAATTATAACTACATAATGTGACACCCTAAATCTCAAAATAATATATATGATAATTTATATCATATTCCTATAAAATTTGATTCAAATTAAATAAGTAAAATACAATTTAAAACCGTTATTCCCAGTATCACCTATAAGAGCGGGGTTCCTCCCAAACTTGAACTTCATTACTCATTAACCTGTAATAACTGCGATTTCGCAAACGCATGGCCCAACCAGTCAAACACAAACAACGAAAGAGGTGAGTTTTGAAATCATGTTAATAGTATAATATGAGTAAGAAGAACACGCAAACAATCATAATAGAACTGTATCATAATCACTTTACGATATATCAAAATATTTAATTAAATAGTATCATACTATAACATCAATCACTCAAGTAAAATAATCATCTCATTATGATATGCATCAAATCATCTAATTATTATTACCTTTGAAACACATCAATGACAAGAAAATGCAATGTTATGCATGAGCTTAGACTCTACTTCGCAATGTGGTACCATTCTAACTCTAAAGTACTTGGTTAGGAGGCCATGATACTATGCCACCATCCCGGTGGACGGACAATTCAATTTGGCCCTGTCCTCATAGATCCCCTCAACTCAACCCGAGACACATATACGTGACAGTCAAGGTAAACATGTGTTGCATGGTAGCTCCCGACATTTGAGTGCTACCTCCAAGTCACGTAGGAATTCCCCACCGGAATACCTCCAAGGTCTAACAATCTTGCCTTAAGGCTCGACAACAGACCGCCACGATCAGGCTCATTCAGTTGTACTTCCCCAGAATCACTAGGCTTGTCAGGCCCTACCTATATGATGACAAAATAATCTCCACTTCACAAATTCACAATATTTATTTTCTCCCCCCGTTAGCTTAGACTACTCCATTAAGAGCACCATATTTAAGAATCATCACTATCTCATCAAGTATGGGGTACTTCAATATTTTCATCACAATTTTATAACATCATTATCATCAATCAAAAATCATCATTATCATCATGTAAGCATATATCAAACCATGCATCCATATTTTATTATCACATCACATGATTTCGTCTAATCAAACATGTACACATAATTTCATTCAACATCAAACATCACAATCACAATAAATATCAACTACCACACAAGTATTGAAAATTAAATCAATCAACACCTTATAAAAATTGCTATTTCACATTTTAATCTCACAATTCTCATATTTCAAATTAATCAATTTATCTCTCAAAGGGCTATTGCCGTACGTAGCAAGCCCCGGATGAATCGTGTAAGACCCGTAGTTTTTAAATCCTAAATTATACAATTTTAGGTTATTTTGTGTTAAATTGCTTAGGCTTTTAACCCAGTTTTCGGTATTTAGTGAGTTAAAGGCCGAAAATATATTTTTGGAAATTGGATTAAAATTATTTGCCGAAGAATAAATTATTTGGGTTTCGAAGAATTTAATTATGGGCGGTTTTGTTCAAAATATCTCAGGTTGCTGAAAATTGTATTTGACAATTGAGTTGCGACGAGAGTAGATATTTTTATCAAAATAGTTGGAGATGTGAGTGAAGTGATGGATGTGAGAATTGTTAGATTTTTTTTTTTTGGTTTAGGTTTAAAATATTATATATATATATATATATATATATATATATATATATATATATATATATATATATATATATATATATATATATGGTTGGAGGGAAATAGGAGAAAATGAAATAGAAAGAAAAGAAAATAGAAGGAAGGAAAAGCAAAGGAAAAACATTTCCATCTCTTTCCTCTCCTTTGCCTCGCGAAAACCTTTCCCTCCTCCTTTTTTCTTCTTCTTGGTTTTGTTTCCTTTTTCGTTCTTTGACTTCAAGAATAGAAACCCAAGGATTAGTGGGTAAGAGAGCAAGGTTTTCTCAGCTTCATACTTCCTCGTTGTTTCGAAAACGAAGAAAAACGGTATTAGGGATTCAAACACAAACCTTCCTGTTTCATCTAGATCTGAGCTTCGTTTCGCGAAGAGATAGAAGTGAAAGTTGCTCACTACCACCCTACGGTGCTAGGGGAGCAACTTTGGAAGCGGCGTTGCGAGCGGAGATTTCACCGGATTTGCTCGCGGTACTGTAATTGCACGTTACAGCTAACGTTAAGGTAAGGGCTCATTCCAAACTTTTAGTTTGCATTTAGGGACTTAATTGTGCTTGTGTGGAAAATAATTTGGTTAGGGTTAAAGTAATGTTTAGTGGAGAATGAATTTTAAACCCATTTATGTATGATTTCGAGTATATGAAACTTGTTGTGTTTGAGTGATGGATTGTGTTAACTTTTGTCGTCGTATTCGGCGTGTTCATACTTGATGTTTGTTGATTGATGTGTTTTGGTGTGAATTATGGATTGAAAGTGGAAGTATGTTTGAGTTTGTTTTGTTTGGAATTTGAAAACCATTAAGTGAAACGAGTATTAAGAATGGGGAATCTCTTAATATCTTGTTTACTTAATGTGAGTTTGTGAAAATCGTTTAAGTTAAATGAGAATTAAGAATGGGGAATCTCTTAATGTCTCGTTTACTTAATGTTGTTTGAAAATTGTTTAAGTTAATTGGGCATTAAGAATGGGGAATCTCTTAATGTCTTGGTTGCTTAACGTTTCTTTTTGAAAAATCGTTTCAGTTAAACGAGTATTAAGAATGGGGAATCTCTTAATATCTCCGTTTACTAATGTTTTGGAAAATCGTTTAAGTCAAATGAGAATTAAGAATGGGGAATCTCTTAATTTCTTGTTTACTTAATGTTCGTTTTGGAAATCGTTTAAGTTAACTGGGCGTTAAGAATGGGGAATCTCTTAATGCCTTGGTTACTTAATGTTTGTTTTGAAAATCGTTTAAGTTAAAAGAATATTGAGAATGGGGAATCTCTTAATATGTCTGTTTGCTTAATGTTTGGCGTGAAATTCGTTTAAGTTAAATGAGTATTAAAAATGGGGAATCTTTTAATATCTGCATTTACTTAACGATTCTTGTGGATGGAGTCAGTGTATGTTCATGCATTTCATTCTGGTAAATTGTGCTGACCCGTGATAGGTGGAACCTCGGTAAACAGTAGTGACCCGTGATAGGTGGTACATTTACGATTTACTTTTTGGTAAGTTGTGCTGACCCGTGATAGGTGGTACATTTACGATTTACTTTTTGGTAAGTGTTATGTTTTGGAATTTGGTGATAGCATGTTTGGTTGCAATATTATTTCGAATCTCATGTTGTTGTAGCGATTGCGTTATCAGTGCTAAGTGTCAACATGTGGATTTGTGTATGAATGTAATCGAGTTAGTTTATGTATTTTTGGAAGAATATGCAGGGAAATCGATTGCCCAATCGATTGGCATTAACAACAATGCTGTCAGTTGATTGCCCAATCGATTGGCATTAAGTCAGTGGCTCAGCAATGCTGTCAATCGATTGCCCAATCGATTGATTTAAGCCCAGAGTTCAGATTTTTCAGAACAACCTTCAAGCAATCGATTTCCCAATCGATTGGCTTAGTGGAAATTCTCATTTTGAGTTAGATAATCGATTGTTCAGTTGATGTATCAATGTTTTGATCAGTTATGTATTACTTAATGGATTAAGAACTTTATTTTGATTTCATTATCATTTGGTAAGCATTGTATGAACTTTTAGCATATGGAAAACCGTTTAAGATGAATGCGAAGTAGAAAAGGGTATTTTGTGCATTTGAAAACTTAAATGTTATGTGTTAATTGTTAATTTCGGTTGGTGACCCTTTACAACTATTGTGGAAATCTGGGCTTTGCCCTCAGATGAGAGCCAGGACTATCCTATCGGTTCATACCCTGTGGATGGAGATATAGATGGAAATGCGTGACTGGAGCTACGCTAGGAGGATCTTACGGGGCGCGTGGAGATCACTCAGGGTGTATAGTTTGTTTTGTAGAATGATCATATTAGGTTGACATAGAGGGAACATATGTCTTTATTTTGAAATGCGTTTATTTTAAATTGGAAAATTGTATCTTTACTAATATTGTCAGCATGACAGTTTATTTTCAATGGGTTCCATGTACCATTTTTTTCTTGAGGTGTAAATACTCTGGATTCATATTTCGAAAAACTTTTCCGCTGCTTAAAAATTGAAATGACTTAAATATTTATCAAAAGGTATTTCCTTATTTATTTCTCTGTTTTATTTTAATTTCTTTTGGAAAAAAAAAAAGTACACCCTTGCTTTGAAAAACGGGGTGTTACAAATCGTTGGGAAATACAGTTTTCCCGTTCATCTCACAATATATTATACTCATGAATTCAAACGCTCTCTCACCCCTTACCTTATTTCGACGCTTTCACCTATGAATATGATTCGACGCCCAAACAGTCTTTGCTCTTTGACTCCTTGTCCTTCAATCGATCTAACTCGACAATTTATGGGTAAACGTCAAAAATAAATTATGATGAGATATTCTAAAAACTAAATTTGAAAATCGGCCAAATAAAATTACCATAAATCAGAAAACCAATCAGTGGATAATATAGCCACTCGGGTATTTTAGGGAGAAATTGGGGTTGTTAAAAATCTGGAAAATTGTGTTTAATTGACGAGTTAAATGAATGAAACAACATACTCAAATTTGGATGAGAATGGAGAAACTTTTACGGAACTGTTATCGATCACCGGTTCCAACGATAGGTTGTTGTTGTTGTGTTTACTCTTTGGTTCTATGGATGCCCGTTCAACTCCCTTCCCTTTTTTGTTTGTTTTATTTTATTAACAATTAGAATTCATATATGAATTAAACCCATTGGTCTCCTTTTAGGTTTTACTAATTTTATTTTATTTTATTTATTTTTTTAAAACACAATTTCATTAATAAAGTATAATTACTCTTTCAAAACTAATAATTTATAAATAAAAATAATTAATTTTTTAAAATACATTAATAATAAAAATCTCATTTAAAATAATCCCTATAATAATATTTAGTTTTTTTTTTCAAATACTCAAATTAAAATATTACCATCATTAGAGAATAGTCGAAATTATTAAATAAATAAATATAATATCACACTTTATATTAATTACTAACTCTTACTAAATATATATAAAATCACAATGTCAGCAAGTATATAAAAATAAAGTAAATCAAACACAATATCACTACGATATCAAGATAATTATTTATAGAATAAAGAATTAAAATAAGATATGT
>JBBPBS010001130.1:1629612-1645175 GCA_037974835.1 Cicer judaicum | reverse complement strand
TAATGATATAAATAAATAAGTAAATGAATAAATAAATGATAAAATAATTAATAAACAATGAAATAATAAAATAAATAATAAATAAATAAATAAACAAATAAAATAATAAATACATAAATAAATAAATTAATTAATTAATTAATTAATTAATAAATCATCTACTACTTATAATATAGCCTTAAAATATGTTTAATATTATTAAACACCCATATTACTATAATCAAATTTTTATTTGACAAACTATGATATAAGAACTAAATATTGTTGTACATAAACTCTTGGTGCCTCTTTTCAGGTTTTTCTATAATCTAAGAAGAAAGTCTATACTTAAACTTAAATATTGTTACACATATTTAAGCATGACCGAAAGTCCCAATTTTATTATTATAATTTGATTCATGCTTGGTTTTATTTAAACTTGAAATTATCCGAAGCTTGATAATTCTTCCATGTTTAGCTATTATTTTGATACTGGGCCGCATTGCTTTTGAGAACATGGTACATATGAAAAGGTATATATATATATATATACACATCAAACTCACAATCCTAAATATAATCGTCAAATTAACTCCTAATTTTTTTTTATCAAATTCACTATCTTAAAGTAATTATCCAATTCACAATCCTAAAATAGTTATCACATTCACTATCTTAAAATAATCATCAAATTCACAATCCTAAAATAGTTATCAAATTCACTATCTTAAAATAATTACCAAATTCACTCCTAAAATAATTATCAAATTCACTATCTAAAAATAACTATCAAATTCACTATCCTAACATAATTATCAAATTCACTCATAAAATAATTATCCAATTCACTATCTTAAAATAATTATCAAAATCACTCCTAAAATAACTATCAAATTCACTCCTAAAATAATTCTATCTTTCCACCAGAATTTAAAAGAAATAGCGTATAATACTAATCATGTTAATCAAGTCTGACTCATCCTAATTATTCATTAAAGGTATCCCTTAACATTCATATATATATTTGTTGATTCATATATATATTTGCTGAAATCAAATAGATAAGCTTATTCATGTACCTGATTCAAATTAGGAAGCGGCTGGCAGAGCTACAGCTTGTTTTTTTCTTCTAATATTCTATTAGCATAACTAGAGGCGCATTCTTTCCAATTGGAGGCGGATATGCGTGTGTATATATATATATATATATATATAGGGGCAACTAGGTTTACATTATTCATATTATTATTATTATTATTATTATTATTATTATTATTATTATTATTATTATTATTATTATTATTATTATTTATTCTCCCTTTTAATGCTGATGTTAAAAGATTAGTGTAATAATACACAAGTTTATTTCTTATTTATTTATTTGTCCAAAATCAATTTAAATAATTATATTTAATATTAATAATTCAAATAAATTATTAGGGTAAATGAAAAAAAAAACACGTAGGGAATTATTGCATTACAACAAATACACATACAATATAATTTATCATAATATTATTGTTATATATTTATTAAAAATTGGAGGTGTTACATTTCTCCCTCTGTAAAAAAATTTCGTCCTCGAAATTTACCTGGGGAAAACAGTTCCGGATAAGAGTCACGCATTTGACTTTCGACTTCCCACGTATCACTTTCACCAGTAGCACCTCCCCAGACAACCTTTACCAATGAAATCGTCTTACCTCTTAATTCTTTGATCTTTCGGTCCTCAATCCGTAGCGGTAAGGTCTCAAAAGTTAGATTCTCTTTTATTTGGACCTTGTCTGACTCAATCACGTGTGAAGGATCGAAAATGTAGTTGCGAAGTTGAGACACGTGAAAGACACTATGAAGATTAGAAAGAGATGGAGGCAACACAATCTGATATGCTACGTTACCGACACGTTTGAGAATTTGGTAAGGTCCTATAAACCGAGGTGTAAGCTTTCGCATTTTTAATGCCCGACCAACCCCAGTTGTTGGAGTAACTCTCAGAAATACATGATCACCTTCTTGAAATTCGAGGTTTTTCTTTCTTTTATCATGGTAACTCTTTTGCCTACTTTGAGATGCTCTCATCTTTTCTTGAATCATTTTTACTTTATCGGTAGTTTGTTGAACAATCTTAGGTCCTAACACAAGGCTATCACCCGTCTCAAACCAACATAGAGGAGTCCTACATCTTCTCCCGTACAAAGCCTCAAAAGGGGTCATTCCAATGCTAGAGTGGAAACTATTGTTATAGGTAAATTCTATAAGTGGCAAAAAGCTATCCCAACTTCCATTTTGTTCCAACACACAAGCTCTCAACAAGTCTTCTAGGGATTGATTGGTTCACTCAGTTTGACCATCTGTCTGTGGGTGGTAGGCTGAACTCATCCTAAGGTTCGTACCTAAAGCGCTTTGTAAACCTTGCCAAAACTTAGAGGTAAACCTAGGGTCTCTGTCTGAGACTATACTTGATGGGATTCCATGCAACTTCACAATTTCCTTTATATATATTTCAGCTAACCTTTCCATAGAATAAGTTACGTTTATCGGGATAAAGTGGGCAGACTTAGTTAATCTATCCACAATGACCCAAATGTTATCGTACCTTTTTGGAGTTCGAGGTAAGCCTACAACAAAGTCCATGGATATGCTATCCCACTTCTATTCGGGAATGCTCAAAGGTTGCATCAAACCTGAAGGTTTTTGATGTTCTACCTTAGATTTTTGGCAAGTTAAACAAGCATACACAAATTCAGCAACATCTCTTTTCATTTTAGGCCACCAAAATATCTTCTTGAGGTCCTTATACATCTTTGTGGCTCCAGGGTGAATACTTAGACAACTCCTATGTCCTTCCTCTAAGATCATCTTTCTTAACTCCTCTACATCGGGAACACAAATCCTCTCCTTAAATCTCAAAATTCCATCCACACCTATTTTAAAGTCAGGTTCTCTCCCTTGGTCAATCGACTGTAACTTATCTAAAAGATATAAATCCAACTTCTGATTTTTTTCAATCTCTTCCAATAGTCCACTAGTTACCTTCAACATTCCCAATTTAATACTTTCTGGTGTCACTTCGCAAACTAAACTAAGGTCTCGAAATTGTTCTAACAACTCACTATGCTTAACCATTAAGGCGGACACACTCAAAGTCTTCCTACTCAAAGCCACTACATTGGGCTTTCCAGGGTGATATTTAAGCTCAAAATCAAAATCTTTAAGGAATTCCATCCATCTACGTTGTCTCATGTTCAACTCCTTCTGATCAAAAAGATACTTAAGGCTCTTATGGTCACTAAAAACCTCAAATCTAGATCCATATAAATAATGTCTCCACATCTTAAGTACAAAGACAACTGCTGCTAGTTCTAGGTCATGGGTAGGGTAGTTTCTCTCATGAATCTTCAGTTGCCTAGAAGCATATGCTACTACCTTTCCATCCTGCATAAGTACTCCACCTAATCCGGAACCACACGCATCACAATATACTACAAAAGGTTCACTCAGGTCAGGTAATACTAAGATTGGTGCAGAGGTCAATCGTTTCTTAAGCTCTTGGAAACTATTCTCACAATGAGTATCCCACACGAACAATTCCCCTTTACGGGTCAACTTTGTCAAAGGTAAGGCCAACCTGGAGAATCCTTCTATGAACCTACGATAATAACCTGCCAATCCTAGGAAACTCCTAATCTCAGTCACTGATTTAGGTGCTTTCCATTCTAAGACACTCTCCACTTTGGTAGGATCAACAGCTATTCCACCTTTTGAAATTATATGTCCTAGGAAACTTACTTCCTCTAACCAAAATTCACACTTAGACAACTTGGCAAATAATTGTTTCTCCTTAAGGGTTTTCAAGACTATCCTTAGATGTTCACCATGTTCTTCCTTAGTCTTAGAGTATACTAAGATATCATCTATAAACACAAACACAAAAGAGTCTAGGTAAGGATGAAAGATCCGATTCATGTAATCCATAAACACTGCTGGCCATAACCAAATACTCGTAATGGCCATAACGGGTCCTAAAGGCGGTCTTAGGGGTATCAGAAGGTTTCACTCAGATATGATGGTAACCTGATCTCAGATCGATCTTACTAAACACACATGATCCTCTCAATTGATCCATAAGGTCATCTATCCTAGGTAGCGGATACTTATTCTTGATTGTCACTTTATTAAGTCGACGGTAATCTACGTATAACCTCATAGAGCCATCCTTCTTCTTAACCAACAACACAGGTGCACCCCATGGTGAAACACTAGGCCTTATAAATTGTTTATCTAAAAGCTCTTCCAATTGTTTCTTAAGCTCAGACAATTCTAAGGGAGACATCCTATACGGTGCCATGGATATGGGTCCAGTACCTGGTACAAGGTCAATGCTAAACTCAATTTCACGCTCTGGTGGTAAACTAGTGACATCTTCAGGGAATACTTCAGGGAATTCACACACAATAGGAACATCTCGTATTACCACTTTTTATTCGAATTCCAATGAGGCAAGGATCATGTATAACTGGGCATCTTCTTTCAAGAGTGCCTTTACTTGGTTGGTGGATATATTGTTAGGCTTATCCCTCTCTTCTAACTCCATGAATTCAATGGTTTTACTAAAAAAATCTACGCGGACATGGTTGGCAGATAGCCAATCCATACCAAGAATCACATCAACCAGACGCAAAGGTAGACACACTAAGTCAACTCGAAAGTCCCTTCCACACACATGGATAGAAATGTCAAGACAGACACTATAGGTATCAACATAATCACTAGTTGGGGTATTCACAATCAACTCACACTATAAACGAGATACATGTAGTCCTAAACGTCTAACACAATCAAGAGAAACAAAAGAATGAGTGGCACCACAATCAAATAGTACAAATAAAGGAGTATCACTTGTGAGACATGTACCTTGGATCAAGTTGTCTTTCTCAGACGCTCATGTACCACTGAGGGCAAAGACTCTTCCATTGGATTTAGGTCGGCTGGCTTGGGAACTTTGGTTTCCAGGCTGTGGAGTCTTCCTTGGGTAAGGGCATGTGGTGCTAATGTGGCCTTGTTGTTGACAATTAAAACAAGTAATTCCAACATCTCTACATTCATATGTCATGTGACCCTGCTTTCCACACCTGCTACATCGGATAGGAGTAGCTAGATAACCATTATTACCATTGTTGTTGCGCGAGACTTGACTCATGTTGTTACTATTTCCACTACTGACTCCTCGTCCATTGGGGTTTCCTCTACCACTCCCATAACTATAACTGTTCCCATTTCCTTTTCCGTTACCACTACTAGCTCCTTTTCCAGCTGAAAAACTGTGTTGTTGTTGATAATTCAAACGACTTCCAGATCTACTAGGAGGGAAAGAGTAAGGTTTTCCTCTATTATGATGCATAGGCCTCTTGTCCTTCATGATTCCAGTGTTTCGGTAATGTGCCTTTTCAGCACGACTATCCTCATCATAAATCCTACTCTTATTCACTAGGGTAGGAAAGTCGCGGATCTCTTGCATTCCAACCTGTTTTTTGATCTCTGGCCTGAGTCCCATTTCAAACTTGATGCACTTAGACTTTTCTCCTGCTTCTCCAACATAAAGTGGATAGTACCTGGATAATTCCTCGAACTTAGCAGCATACTCCGCTACTGACATATTCCCCTGTTCCAATTTAACAAATTCCATCTCCTTTCTATTACGGATATCTTTGGGGAAATACTTAATTAGAAACATGTTCTGGAATATAGCCCAAGTAATTGCAGTCCCTGCATTCTCTAAACGTTGGCGTGCATTATCCCACCAATGTTCAGCTTCTTCCGTCAACATAAAGGTACCAAGATGCACTTTCTGACCTTCGGGACATGCCACTCCTCTGAAAATTTTCTCAACTTCTTGTAACCACTTTTGAGCTCCACCAGGATTATAGTGACCTTCAAATGATGGGGGGTTAGCCTTGTGGAATCGATCAATCACTATGAATTCATTTATTTGCACATTTCCTTGGCCACCCTTGTAGCTAGTAGCTTGAGCAACAGCTTGAGCAGCAATCTGTGCAGCTTGGGTAGCAGCTTGCGCAGAGGCTTGTGTAGTAGCTTGAGATTCAGCCAAAGCTTGGAGAGCCTGCACTGTAACTCCTGCCATGGACTCTATAGCCTCAGCAATTGCAGCATCATTCCTTCCACTAGCCATCACTACCTACATCAATTAGATAAGCCAATCGAATATAGTGAGACACTTAGGGAAGTGAGGAACTAACTCAGCTCTACAACACTAACACAATAATGACCATAACTACAAAATACATAACAGAGTACACAAGGAAGCATAGTGAACATATAACACATTTACGGTCTGATTGGATATACTAGCTCTGATACCACTAATGTGACACCCTAAAACCCCAAATAAATTATTTTTTTTTTTTTTGGATAAAGAGTATCACATAATCATAAACATGTCACATAAATCCAAAATTTCCATCAAACATAATGACATCGAAATCATAATATCAAACAACAGAATCCTTTTTGAAGCACACGTACTTATGTTTTAAATTCAGTGTAAATATAGTCATAACCCGATGTCACTATCAGAGCAGAAATTCCCAAAATAAAAATACTCCAAATAACATCAATATAATGCATATAAATAGAGTCTCCAAGACGTAACGGCTTCCACCTCTTTGATAGTATTGGTCATTACCTGCAGCTTACTACTCGCCTGCGTCCGACGCAAACGCCAAACACAAACAACGAGGGGTGAGTATCGAAATTATGTAACAATATAAAATAAGACACTCACAATAATGAAATGTTATGCATGTCCTATACTCTATACTTCGTTATTTGGTACCATTCTACTCTGAAGTACTTGGTTAGGAAGCCTGATACTATGCCACTACAAGAGTGGACGGACAATTCATGAATGGTCAAGTCCTCATAGATCCCCTCAACTCAACCCGAGACACATATACGCGAAAGTCGGGGTACTCTTGTGTTGCACAGTAGTTCCCGACCTTAGGGAATAACCCACTAATCCACTTAGGAATTCCCCACTAGGTGTACCCCCAAGGTCTATCAGTCTTACCTTACAGTTCGACTGTAGCCCTCCACGATCAGGCTCATTCAGTTGTACTTCCCCAAATCACTAGGCTTGTCAGACCCTCCCTATATGGCGACAAAATAATCCTAACTCCAAAATCTACAACACATATCTCAGACTTACTCGATCATCACAACTCACTAAGTTTCAGTTTGACTTCACAATATTCATCATTATATATCTTTATCAGTCAATCACAATAAAATCACAATATTTAGTTTACACTACTAACAATACACAATCCAATTTCATCAATCACATAATAAGGAATTCAATAGGTGGCACATTTTAGTAATATCACAAATTCAATCAAGTGACAAAGACATTCAAGTACATATCATTCATACATTAACAATCAACATAAGATTTCATAAAATCAGACAACATGAAATCTTAATATAAATAAATTCACAACAATTCTAAAGGTTGCTAAATTATATTTTAGTCCTCACTATTACCATTCACATTTTATTAATTAATTATTATTACTCAATAGGGCTCAACTGTACGTAGTAAGCCCCGAATGAACATTTGGGAATTTCAGCATTCCCATTCATCTCACGTTATTTTATACTCATAAAATCGAACCTCATCTCACCCCTTACCTCGACTGAAGATTCCGTCCAATGAGTCTGATCTGCTAACGAGTCGTTTCTTTATCGGTCGTCGTCTCTAATAGTCCGCGAGGGAATTAGAACCACACAACCACAAAATACAAAATAAATTACTTACTATAATTAAATGAATAAAAAGTTAATAAAATAAATAATAAATTAATAACGAATAAATAAAGAATGAATGAATAAATAATAAGTAAATAAATAAAATAAATAATAAATAAACGAATAAGTAAATGAATAAATAATTATCAAATTCACTATCTTAAAGTAAACGAATAAGTAAACGAATAACTCCTAATTTTTTTTATCAAATTCACTATCTTAAAGTAATTATCCAATTCACAATCCTAAAATAGTTATCACATTCACTATCTTAAAATAATCATCAAATTCACAATCCTAAAATAGTTATCAAATTCACTATCTTAAAATAATTACCAAATTCACTCCTAAAATAATTATCAAATTCACTATCTAAAAATAACTATCAAATTCAATATCCTAACATAATTACCAAATTCACTCATAAAATAATTATCCAATTCACTATCTTAAAATAATTATCAAAATCACTCCTAAAATAACTATCAAATTCACTCCTAAAATAATTCTATCTTTCCACCAGAATTTAAAAGAAATAGCCTATAATACTAATCATGTTAATCAAGTCTGACTCATCCTAATTATTCCTTAAAGGTATCCCTTAACATTCATATATCCATTTGTTGATTCATATATATATTTGCTGAATTCAAATAGATAAGCTTATTCATGTACCTGATTCAAATTAGGAAGCGGCTGGCAGAGCTACAGCTTGTTTTTTTCTTCTAATATTCTATTAGCATAACTAGAGGCGCATTCTTTCCAATTGGAGGCGGATATGCGTATATATATATATAGGGGTAACTAGGTTTACATTATTCATATTATTATTATTATTATTATTATTATTATTATTTATTCTCCCTTTTAATGCTGATGTTAAAAGATTAGTGTAATAATACACAAGTTTATTTCTTATTTATTTATTTGTCCAAAATCAATTTAAATAATTATATTTAATATTAATAATTCAAATAAATTATTAGGGTAAATAAAAAAAAAACATGTAGGGAATTATTGCATTACAACAAATACACATACAATATAATTTATCATAATATTATTGTTATATTTTTATTAAAAATTTGAGGTGTTACAACAACTCTCTTTAATTATATGTTATTATTGTCTTCATTATGAAAAAAAAAGTAAAAATAGAAGATAATAATAACATTTAATAAAAAAGAGTTGTTAAATAAAGATTTTAATATTAAAATCTTTATTTAACAACTCTATTTTATTATATGTAATTATTATCTTCGATTTTTACCTTTTTTTTTCATAAAAATATAATAATAAGATATAATAAAAGAGAGTTGTTAAATAAAATATTTATTAAATATTTTTTTACATCTCTATTTTATTGTATGTTATTATTATCTTCGTTTTGTAGTTATACTTTATAACGAAGATAATAATAACATGTTATTATTATCTTCGTTATGTAGTTGTACTTTATATCAAAGATAATAATAACATATAATAAAATAGAGTTGTCAAATAAGTTGTTAGATGTGTCAAATAAGTTGTTAGATGTGTCATATAGTGCATTAAGTTGTTAGATGTGTTTGATATTTTAAAAATTTAATCTCTTTGTCAAGTCTAAGTTAAAATTGTTAAATGTTTCGTGACATGATTTAGACTTTATTTTAAGAATTAAAAACTAGTAATATTTGGTTTGAAAGAAATAGTTGAAATTGACAACATACTTGGAATGTGTTTCATTTAACCAAACTAAATTAACTACGTTATTATTGACAAAATCTATATGTTATGTTTTATATGTAAATTATAGTGAGTAACTCTATGGTATTTTATTTCATAATTGAATGATACATGTGATAGACATTTTATTTCATAATTGAATGATAAATGTTGTGTGTTTAATTGGTTTATAGTGTCATGTCATTAGTCTATCATGCTATGTTAGTTGATTTTCTACATGTTGTGCTTAATTGGAGATTGAATGTCTTAAATATATTTATAGACTAAGTTTGAATCTTGAGGGTGGTAAGTTAGATATTAGTTCACTCGCCGTAAATTTCGAGGACGAAATTCTTTAACAAGGGGAGAATTGTAACACCCTAAATTTGATAATAAACTATTTTATTAATTAAATAGAATTTTAAATAATTAATTTGATGTTAAAATTATTTTAGAATATATGTTGATAAATTTCGTGAGTAATTTTTGTTATAAGGATGATTTCTATGATGTGTTGGTTTGATAGATGTTATATTTAATGAGCAATACAAATAATAAATATTTATTTTATTATTCTATATATTTTTCTAAAAATAATAGTATTTTAGTGTAATATTTGAATATAAAAATAAAATATTTTATACGAATTTACGCGTATATACGTGTACCCAATTAATGTAATATTTTTCTGTGCATTAGATTGATGTTAAGTATGTACATAGTTATATTTCAATTATTTATAACTACTTTCTATTTTAAATTATTTAATTTATAAATAACTATCTTGAGATGTTAGAAATATTGTGATTGATTTCCTTTACTTTTGTGTATAACATATGACATGATGATTTTATACATCTTTATTGTAATTTAGTAATTAATATAAATTATTGATGTTATATTTATTTAATCGTTTTGACTATTTTATAAAGATGATAGTATTTTATGGGTTGTTAACTAATTTTACAAACATTTAGATGAATTTGTTAGGTAGGCATGAGCTGTTAACTAATTTTACAAATATTTCGATGAGTTTGTTAGGTTTTGCTAATATTTAGATGAGTTTGTTAGGTTTTGCTGCTTGTTTTCTATTCACCGCTTTCCAAAACAAAAATATAAATAAAGAGACTTTGTGAATCCTGATTTGTACTAAAATAAAACAAAACAAAACAAAATGGAAGGGAGTTGAATGGGTAGCCGTAGAACCAAAGAGTAAACACAACAACAACCTATCATTTTTTTTACACCGGTGATCGATAACTGTTCTGTAAAAGCTTCTCCGTTCTCATCTAAATTTGAGTATGTTATTTCATTCATTTAACTAGTCAATTAAACATACTTTTCTAGATTTTTAACAACCCAAATTTCTATCTAAAATACCCGACTTCTTCGTTTGTAGAATTCGTTATTTTGCACCGTTCTCCTTCACCGTAAGTCCGATTTGAGTGAAACCAACGCCAAAACGACCGTGTGAAAAGTGGCTATATTATCCACTGATTGGTTTTCTGATTTATGGTAATTTTCTTTGATCGATTTTAGAATTTAGTTTTTAAAATATCTTCTCATAATTTATTTTTAACGTTTACCCATAAACTGCCGAGTTAGATCGATTGAAGGACAAAGAGTCAATGAACAAAGGTTGTTTGCTTGTGGAATCGTATTCATGTGTGAAAGCATCAAAATAAGGTAAGGGGTGAGAGAACGTTTGAATTCATGAGTATAATATATTGTGAGATGAACGGAAAAACCGTATTTCCCAACGATTCATCCGGGGCTTGCTACGTACGGCAATAGCCCTTTGAGAGATAAATTAATTAATTTGAAATATGAGAATTGTGAGATTAAAATGTGAAATAGAAATTTTTATAAGGTGTTGATTGATTTAATTTTCGATACTTGTGTGGTAGTTGATATTTGTTATTATTGTGATGTTGGATGTTGAATGAAATTATGTGTACATGTTTGCTTAGATGAAATTATGTGATGTGATAATAAAATATGGATGCATGGTTTGATATATGCTTACGTGATGATAATGATGATTTTTTTATTGATGATAGTGATGTTATAAAATTGTGATGAGTTTATACGATGATCATGATTATTTATTATTAATGATATTATAAAATTGTGATGAAAATATTGAAGTACCCCATACTTGATCAGATAGTGATGATTCTTAAATATGGTGCTCTTAATGGAGTAGTCTAAGCTAACGAGGCGAGAAAATAAATATTGTGAATTTGTGAAGTGAAGATTATTTTGTCATCATATAGGTAGGGCCTGACAAGCCTAGTGATTCTGGGGAAGTACAACTGAATGAGCCTGATCGTGGAGGGCTATAGTCGAACTGTAAAGTAAGACTGATAAACCTTGGGGGTACACCTAGTGGGGAATTCCTAAGTGGATTAGTGGGTTATTCCCTAAGGCCGGAAGCTACCGTGCAACACAAGAGTACCCCGACCGTCGCGTATATGTGTCTCGGGTTGAGTTGAGGGGATCTATGAGGACTTGGCGATTCATGAATTGTCCTTCCACTCTTGTAGTGGCATAGTATCATGGCCTCCTAACCAAGTACTTCAGAGTTAGAATGGTACCACATTGTGAAGTAGAGTCTAAGCTCATGCATAGCATTGCATTTCCTTGTGATTGTTTTGTTGTGATTGATGTGTTTCAAAGGTAATATTAATTAGATGATTTGATGCACATTATAATGAGATGATCATTTTACTTGAGTGACTTTGATGTTATAGTATGATACTATTTAATTAAATATTTTGATATATCGTAAAGTGATTATGATACGGTTCTATTATGATTGTTTGCGTGTTCTTCTTACTCATATTATACTATTAACATGATTTCAAAACTCACCTCTTTCGTTGTTTGTGTTTGACTGGCTGGGCCCTGCGTTTGCGAAATCGCAGTTATTGCAGGTTAATGAGTCTTGAAGTTCAAGTTTGGGAGGAACCCTGCTCTGATAGGTGATACTGGGAATAACGGTTTTCAATTGTATTTTACTTATTTAATTTGAATCAAATTTTATAGGAACATGATATAAATTATCATATATATTATTTTGGGATTTAGGGTGTCACATTAGTGGTATCAGAGTTGGTCTGTCAATTCAGGCCGAATGGTCGAATGTCGATTATGTGTTACGAATGTCAGTCATGTCAATTGTGTTTTCTTGTGTAATAATTATTTTCACTATGATGTCTTCCCGTTATATAATTGTGTTAAGGGTTATGTGCTTTTGTATTGTTATACATATTTTTGAGATTACTAATTAACTGTCTATTATTTGCTTACTCTGATTGTGTTATGGATCATAAATTCTTACCTAAGTGAGTAAATAAACCAGGAAATTATTTGTTAAGATTTGAGTTAATTTTAATTGTTGACAAGATTATGTTAGTTACTTGTTTCTTATTGCTTGTCTATTGAACTATGATTTTTGCAATCTTGTTTTATATGAATAGTTGGAAGTAATAATTTTGATTGACCAGCTGTATGTTTCATGTTATTAATCTCATCAGGTTATCTTAGTTATCAAATGTCACACCTCACTAGTTAGTTGTTTTAATGTTCGAATTTCACCTTAATCAATTTAAAATATTTAATTTTGATGTGTATTTGTTTAAAGTGTTTGATCTAATAACTAATTGATTGAAACATTGATTTTCGTATGGATTATATGTTTAAAACTTCAAGTATTTACTTTTACTAGATACAAATTATTATTATTCTGTTGAAACTCAATATAGAAAAAAAAAAGATGTTTCGTTCTAAACTTTGAGTTAGATAGGAAATATGTTTCTTACGTTTAAAGTTTTAATTTTGACAAAAAAAAAATTCTTATTTTTATTTTATGTTGGTTTGTGTTAAAGAATAAAATGACCTTTTGAAGGAGTTAAAGTTTATTTATTTTGTATGATGAAACTAACTTTTGTTTGAGTTACTCTTGATTATTTTAAAGAAAAAAAAATTAAATTGTGTTGAGTTTTTGTTGATTTATAAAATAACAATAATTCTATGCTACTGATTTTATTTAATGTTTAAAACAACTTATATTTTACAGTATGTTTTACTATGCCTTGTTTTTAAGAAAAATGAAAAGAGTTGTTGTTATCTTGGTTTAGGGGCTAGTGTGAATATTGAATCGTGATGGTGTTGGGATATTTATTTGAAATGATTGATTTTCTTGATTATGATATTATGAACTCATTAGAGTTTGACTTGATGTTAGAGTTTTAGAGTTTAAGAACTCTTCAGTGATTTACAATAGTACTAATGATAAAATGTCTACTAATTGAGAAAGAGAAGAAAAAAAAAAGAACAAAATTTTTAAAAATATTCTCAATAGTGAAATTCTTTTTGAAAAACTATCTAGATTTTGGATTCTATAATTGATGTATTTTACAAGTAGATTTTTTTTTTTTTTGTTATATGAATTAACATAACAAAATGGTATGCATTAGATTGGTATGTGTAGAGTGCATCATGTAGATTGATATGTGTAGAGTGTATTATGTAAATTGGTATGCGTATAGAAACTAAAATTTATTTTATCAATTTTTTTTTATTAATTATAAAATTGCAATTTTTATTTAAGACTCAATTTTTAAGATTAGAACAAAACTCCAAAATCCTTAAAATTGATGATGTGTTATGTTTTTGACCAATTTGGTGGCTTGATAGAAACTGAGGGATGTATCTATAAGCATGTTGAGTAGTTAGTGTGAGAGGAGGCTACTATTTTGTAGATTTATGAATTAGTGTAATTCATTATCATTATCATATGTCTTATGTTTTGTGTCATGTGCACTACTTTAATGTATATAAACATACAATTTTTTTTAGTTTGATAAAATAAGAAAATAAATTGAAACTATTTTAGAAGTGTTAATTAATTGTAAAATTTCCTATCTATCCATCTATATAGTTTAAATTTTATTTCAAAATATCAGTTGAAAATAATAATTTTTACAGTGATTAACTATTTAGAAATGTGTTTTTGATGATTAAAGTAGGAATAAATTTTTAGAAATTGTATAGATTTTAAAAATAAATGTGATTTATTCTATTTGTATTGTATTTAGAAATGTGATTTATCTTAGTTGTTTTATTTAGACTTTAATTATTGAAAAATAATTTAAAGGAAAATTTGGAATTCTCAATGATATTTTTTGGATGCTAAATGGTTAGTGATATTTTTTTAATAATAATTTAAGTCAAGAAATCAATTTTTAGAATGATTTGTAACCTTGAAAGTTGTTTGGTAATGTGTCGTATCTTCTAGTAAATAACTATTTATCTTATCTTCTACTTGAAAGATCTATATATGCTTCCATTTGTTGTAACTTTTAAGTGATGATTATCTGAAAAGAAAATTGAATCGTGATCAATTTGGAGCAGTTAGACCTCGATGAGAATATATATATGTCATTTTTAGAATCATCGTTTGAGTTATGAGATGAACGTAAAATCTTGGTGCTAAGTTTTGAATTAATTATTTGAGTGTGTATATGATTATGTAAATATTAAATTGTTCATGTTTCAAGTTTTCTAAATAAAGTATCTATTAAATATATTAAATTCGTTGTCTAGTTATACTTTATAACAAAGATAATAATTACATGTTATTAATTTATTTGACAACTACATAAGGAAGATAATAATAACATGTTATTATTATCTTCGTTATAAAGTATAACTACACAACGAAGATAATAATAACATAAAATAAAATAGAGTTGTAAAAAAAATTTTAATAAATATTTTATTTAACAACTCTCTTTTATTATATGTTATTATTGTCTTTGTTATGAAAAAAAAAGTAAAAATCGAAGATAATAATAAAATAGAGTTGTTAAATAAAGATTTTAATATTAATTTATTTGACAACTCTATTTTATTATATGTTATTATTATCTTTGTTATAAAGTACAACTACATAACGAAGATAATAATAACATGCATTATTAGCTTCTTTATAAATTATAACTGCATAATGAAGATAATAATAACATACAATAAAATAGAGTTGTAAAAAA
>JBBPBS010001130.1:1521159-1533910 GCA_037974835.1 Cicer judaicum | reverse complement strand
ATAATAATAACATACAATAAAATAGAGTTGTAAAAAAATATTTAATAAATATTTTATTTAACAACTCTCTTTTATTATATGTTATTCTTGTCTTCTTTATGAAATAAAAGTAAAAATCGAAGATAATAATAAAATAGAGTTGTCAAATAAAATAACATGTTATTATTATCTTCGTTATAAAGTATGACTACATAACGAAGATAATAATAACATGTTATTATTATCTTCGTTATAAAGTATAACTACATAACAAAGATAATAATAACATATAATAAAATAGAGTTGTAAAAAAAAATTTAATAAATATTTTATTTAACAACTCTCTTTTATTATATGTTATTATTGTCTTCGTTGTGAAAAAAAAAGTAAAAATCGAAGATAATAATAACATATAATAAAATAGAGGTGTTAAATAAAGATTTTAATATTAATTTATTTGACAACTCTATTTTATTATATATTATTATTATCTTCATTATAAAATATTGCAATGATTTAATAAAGAAGTTTTGCTTTGATAAGTATAAGTCCATTGATACTCCAATGAGCTCAGCTTGTCACCTAGACAGGGATGAGATGGGAAAACCAGTAGATGTTACCAAGTATAGAGGCATGATAGGGTCTTTACTTTACCTTACTGCAAGCAGGCCTGACATTATGTTTAGTGTCTGCATGTGTGCTAGGTTTCAGTCTAATCCTAAGGAGTCTCACCTTAGTGCTGTAAAGAGGATATTCCGATATCTCATAGGAACTAGGAATCTCGGCTTATGGTACCCCAGTGGATTTACTTGTTCATTGGTTGGTTTTTCGGACTCAGATTTTGCTGGATGCAAGCTGGACAGGAAAAGTACCTCAGGTACTTGTCACTTACTTGGAAATTCTCTTATGTCTTGGTTTAGCAAGAAACAAACAAGCATTGCACTTTCTACAGCCGAGGCGGAGTACATTGCAGCCGGGAGCTGTTGTGCACAGATTCTTTGGATGAAACAACACTTATTGGATTTCGGTGTTGATTTAGGGACAGTGCCTATCATGTGTGATAATACAAGTGCTATTTGTATTACCAAGAATCTAGTGATGCACTCTAAAACCAAGCATATTGAGATAAGGCATCATTTCATTCGGGACCAATTTCAAAATGGAAACATCAAGCTTGAATATGTCAATACAGTTGATCAATTGGCTGACATATTCACCAAGGCTTTACCAAGGGAAAACATCCATCATATTAGGATGAAACTGGGTATCATTGATCCTAGTGACATCTGATTTCTATGTCACATCGATTTGGGAAATCGAATTGTGATCCCAGGAAGTTTTAACTGCTTTAACTTTCCATTTCCAATTGATTTGGACAATCGATTGATCCCTATGATCACTTGGATCTTTGTTTAAAGAATCGATTTGGAAAATCGATTAGATTGGCCCCAAACATCAAAGTTGAAGATGTTTTCCAGACTCTACCTCGAAATCGATTTAGGAAATTGATTACGACTTCTTGTTTGAAATCCCAATTCAAAGGAATCAATTTGGGCAATCGATGCTGAGACGAGTATGGTTCTGAACTGATATGGATGTTGCTGAACTGATACGAAATCTATTTAAGACATCGATTTAGTAACTACGGTAATCGATTAGGGAAATCGATTAACAATATGACCGTTGGAGCTTTTTACTAGCCGTTACATCCCATCAGTGTCTCAATCGTTTTACCTTCCCCAGTAACAGTAACTTAAATCGATTGGAACCGTCGATTTTCACTTCAAAAGGTATAAAAGCAACAGTTACCAATCGATTTTCAGCATCTCTTACAAACCCTAAATCAATTTTCACTTACAATCTTCTGCATCTACTTCAAGTTTCTCTGCTGTTTATCACTTGCTTCATCTCTGCTATCAAACATCTCCTACACACAACAATGGCACGAGTAAAACAGACTCAACCCCGAACTCCATCACCTTCAGAATCTTCATCATCTAGTGGGAGAACCCCTTCACCTCCCCCAACACTGTCAAAACGGGTTCCTATACCAACTCACAAGATTTTGGCTAAAGATAAAGGGAAAGGGATTGCCATTGATCAAGGCAAGTCCAACAAAAGAAAGGAGCCACCAACAGAGAAACTCCTTGTTGACGCAATGAAGGAAATCACTCGAAAGAAGAAGAAGAAGAAGAAGAAGAAGAAGAAGAAGAGTGTTTCCTCAACTCCACAAAAGAAGGCACCATCTAAAGAGAAACTAGTAGAAGTTTCTGAGCTGCCTCCTGCTTTTCTTAAGAGAAAGATTCATGAAGCACGCTACATGGACTTTGCATATTTCGATCAAGACGGGTTCACATTTCAGAATCATCTACGCTTTCACGGTTTAGAAGTGTTTCTCTCCTGCTCACTCGACTCATATCCTAATCTGATTAGGGCTTTTTACTCAACGTTCAAAATGAGTGAAACTGGATTTAAAGCAATGGTGAAAGGAAAGAAGATTTCCATGTCTTTTGAGGAATTCTCGAAGCTCTCGGGACTGCCTTATCATGGAAACACAGTTGATGGATGCTCTGAAGCCGAAGCTGCTGATGAAGGCTGGGAAGCCTCACTTGATCGTCAAACAGCAGTGCATGACTTGATGGTTGATGGTTTTGCTGAATCAGTTGCATTACCAATAAGCCAAATGAAGGTTCAGCAAAGGATGCTGATGTATGCTCTAACCCGGATGCTTGTTCCAAGATCCGGAAATCATGCTATTGTCCAAAGGTTGGACATTGTTTTGCTGTGGGGACTGTGCAAAGAGCTCAAGATGAGCTGGGCTTGGATCGTCCTAAGACACATGTTGGAAGCTGCACAGGGAAAGCTGGTGCTTCCATACCCCCAGCTAATCACAAAAATTCTGGAGCATTTCAAAGTGTCGTTCAAGGGTGAAGAATCAACCAAAACCATCCTTACTTTTGGTGAATCCATTGTGAACCAAATGCAGCTGCGAAAAGTGAATGGCATTTGGAAGAGACCTCAAACAAATGTTGAACAGGCTCAGCAAAATTCTGGTCCAGCTGCTGAACCTTCTGTTGCAGCAAACACTAATGTCTTTGCCAAACTGCTGGAATTCATGGCAGCGTAGACCGCTCACAACGCAGTCATGGAGGCGTCGAATGCAAGAATGGAAGCTGCTATTCAAAAGCTTCAATCTAACTTGAACTTGGTTGCACAGGATGTTGCAGCAATTCAGGAACATCTAGGCATTAAATTGTCCTTTAGTGATGTTGCTGAAATTGGCAGAGAAGCAGCTGAAGAACCTCATCCGAATACTTTAGATAGTGCTGAACCTCATGTTGAGGAGACACCTGCTGAGGGTAATACAGCGGTCTCAGCCTCTTCCTTAGATAATAATGAGAAACAGCCTAGTCTAGGTGCTTAGTTTTTTAGGTTCTTTGCTGTTTTGCGTTGCTTAGCTTTTTCTGTGTAATGATCTTGTTCTATGTACTGTTCTGTGGATATATATATGACAAACTATTTTAGTTGATCTATATTGATGACTTCTATTATGTGCCATAATCTGTGTCAATATGTTGTTAAACTGTTTTTGTTTTTGATCTAACGCCACCATCACCTTTGTTCAGTTTTGTTACTAACATAGGGGGAGAAATTTCACTGCTAAGGACTTCTCATCTCATATTCTCTCCTTTACGCCTTTTTGGATTAACTGACAAAGGGGGAGAAAATTTATAACTTGTTTATTAACTACTTCCACTGCTGCTACACTGATTATATCTGCTCTGATATTAGTATTGATAGTTTACTCTGATACAAATATAATTGATCAATTTGAGTTGCCTGATTTGCTCTGGTACTGCTACACAATTGCATCAATTTGCTCTGATATCAGTTGCTTTGATTTTGATAAACATGACTGATCTGATTTTTTTGCTCTGAGGCAATTTGATACTGCTACACAGCATTAACATGGTACTGATAATACATGATATTTCAGATTTGTTTTGTTTTATAGCTCTAACCCTAACTCCTAAGCATGAACAGCAGGACTGCTCAAATTTAGGGGGAGCTTCTTTTTTTATAATGTCATTCCTTGAAATGTTTCTCAAGTTAAAATTACATGTTTGTCACTTAATCAAAAAAGGGGAGATTGTTAGACATAAGTCCATTTTTGATATTATTGACAAACATACATCATGTGATAAATCTAACATTTTGAACTGAGAAAAATTTCAGGAACAACAACTCAACTCTATAATAGCTTGGAACTCAAGGAATCAACAAAAGTTGGAAGATTCACTGAGCAAATCGATTGGACAAATCGATTTTGTAAAAGGGTTGTATGAATTTATGAAGTCTGTGATTAATCAATCGATTGGCAAATTCGATTGGCACATTTTTTGAAAATCAAGTATGCTATCAATCGATTAGGTAAATTAATTGGTACATTTATTAGAAAATAAATTGTGCAAGTCAGAGAGCCAGTTAGCCTTAAATCGATTAGGCAAATCGATTGTTTAAATCACAACGACTGAACTGATTGCTTAAATTGATTAGGCAAATCGATTGGCACATTTACTGAAATTAAATTGTGCAAGTCAGTAGCATGCCTTACAAGCTAATCGATTTGGCCAATCGATTCTTCCAATCACAAGTTTATTTTCTTTGTTTAAATCGATTGACACAATCGATTGTGAAAGTCACAAAGCCAAACCAACTTTAATAAATCGATTAGGCAAATCAATTTAACCAAATAAGTTTTAAAATGAACTTGGTCTGGGACATACACAATCGATTAGCACAATCCATTGATATATGTTTTGTTAAATAAGTTTGGCATCAATCAATTTGGTAAATCGATTGAATGAAACAAACTGATACATTGTTCTTCAGGCATAAGTCCATAATCGATTAGGCACATCAATTAAATGATTTAAGGTCTCTCTGTAATTAGCGAAATTGATTGACCAAATCGATTAGCACAAAAGTTTTAACAAACAGAGAAGACTTAGTCCTGGCCAAATCGATTATGTGAATGTTTGAATCGATTAAGTAAATCGATTGTTTTGATCTCGTTGTTGGAACAAAAACATACCAAATCGATTATGCAAATCGATTCAAATATGAACTGTTATTCAAATCTGAAGAATGCATGAAAATAATCGATTAGTGAAATCGATTAGTTTGTGTAGTTTCAAGATTCAAGAAGAACAAGATTGCGAAATCGATTTGGTAAATCGATTGAACCTGTTTTATTCTTTAATGAATCGATTGGGCAAATCGATTTATCTGCTATATTTTCTGAAACTATATAAACTGTTTTCATTTTACTTCTTCTCATAATATCCAATACACTTTGACATTCATAGAATTTTCTAATAGTCACTTTCTCACATTGAAAATAACATTGAACTATACTTTTTCAGACTTGAACCTTATTCATTCATGATCAACAAAGGCTGAAAAAGATTGCAAAGAGAAAGACATTTAGAGAAGAAGCTTGCTTGACAAACTCTGTGTATTTCTGTTTTTAGAACATCTGTAAACGAATTTCTGTAATCAAATAACATTGAGAAATCCAGTCTTAACTGGTAGTGATATTTTGTGATTGAGGGATCTCATCAAGAAGACACTTGACTGAAATCTTGGAAGAGTTTATAGGAGATAAACTCTGGGATTCAGGGAGATAAGAATAGAATAGAAAAAATAGTTTAAGATTGATAGGCGAGGAGCTGGAACATTTGTAAACTGATTCTGAGACATTCTAGTGGAAAGGCTAAGATCGGAATTGATCTTAGGACTGGACGTAGGCCGTTCAACAACGGCTGAACCAGTATAAAAATTAATGTGTACACTTTTCTTTCCCATATCTCTTTTTAATTTCTGCTTTGATTATTTGATTGATATTGATTGTATGCGTAAATGAATTTCTTCGTATCTTGACATTACATGAAAGATTGTCTTAGCATGCTTGTATGTGAATCAATATCTTGAATGATAAATGTATATGCTGCACTCTTCATTTTAACAATAATTGTTATTGTTGATTTTCTTTAGGATTGATCTTTTTGGGACCTTGTTTAATCTGTTGTTTAGTAAATTTCGAATTTATTAAACTGTTGCGCATATTGTTAGAATAGGCATTATTCTGCATAATTTCTGTCTAACTGAGGTCATACCTTCCATCAATTGGTATCAAGAGCCTACTTTTTGTTAGAGTAATTCTCATCAAAAGATCATGACCTCTGAATTCCTAGGAGAGGGTGCTTCATTAGCTAGGCCCCCTGCCTTTAACGGGGCCGCATATATGTACTGGAAACATAGAATGTTGATTTTTCTTGAAGCTGCTAGCATAGATATATTGGATGCTGTTATAGAAGGACCTTATGTGCCAAAAATTGCAGGAACTGATAATTCTTTCATTCCTAAGCCCAGGGCTGACTGGAATGATGATGATAATAAGAAGGTAGGTTATAACGCTAAAGCTAAGAATATTATAACCTCTGCACTTTCTGCTGATGAGTTTTTCAGGGTCTCTAATTGCAAGACAGCAAAAGAAATGTGGGACACCCTTCAACAGACACATGAAGGAACCACTGATGTCAAAAGAGCACGTGTGAACACCTTGATGCATGAATACGAGTTGTTCATCATGAAGAAAGAGGAATCAATCAACGATATGCAAACCAGATTTACACACATTGTCAACAACCTGAATGCACTAGGAAAGGAAATTGACAATGAACAACAAATTAGCAAAGTCATGCGATGCCTAACTAGAGAATGGCAACCAAAGATTACTGCCATTGCAGAATCAAAGGATGTTGGAAGCATGGTGATAGCTACATTGTTTGGTAAATTGAGGGAGCATAAAATGGAACTGCAGAGACTGAATGAATCTGAGCAGACTGACAGGAAAAAGAAAGGGCTGTCTTTGAAAGCCCAAATGCATTAGTCTAAGTCTGAACAAGAGAGCTGCTCGGATGAGTCAAGCAGTGAGACAGATGATGAGCCTGAGATTGGTTTACTTGTCAAAAAGTTAAAAAAAATTCTAAAAAAGAAAGACAACAAATTCAGAAAACCATCAAGTTCTAAGGCAAATGACACCAAGATCATAACCTGTTATAAGTGTGGTAAAACAGGTCACATAAATTCTGAGTGTTACAAGTTGCAAAACAAGAATAAAACTGCAAAGAACAAAGGCAAGGATCCAGCTCCCAAATCTAGGAAAGCGTATGTTGCATGGAATGATAATGACAATTTATCCCCTTCATCTTCTGAAGAAGAACAAGCAAATTTATGCCTTATGGCACACACAGATTCTGAATCAGAAAATGAGGTAAGTTCTCAATATAAACCTTCCTTTGATGAACTGCAAGATGCATTTGACGAACTGCATGATGAATATGTTAAATCTGTTAAGCAATTAGTTAATACTAAGAAAATGCATGAAGAAATGAAAAATGATCATAAGGAAATTGAGGACTTGTATGAAAAATTGAAAAAGGATTTGCATGATAAATATGTAAGATGCATTGAGCTTGAAAAGACTGTTGCATCATTGACATCTGATTTAGTGAATTTTACTAGTAGCAAAAATAAACTGAATGTCATTCTTAGCAACCAGAGGCATGTGCATGAAAAATTTGGATTGGGATTTAACCCAAATATGCATGCTCAAAAGAATAAGGCTAGATGTGGAATTGGTTATGTGCAAACCAAAACTGTCAAACATAATCAAAAATCTGTTAGATCAATGAATATGTATGACATCTTTACTAAGCCAAAATCACATTCATCCTTTGTTGGCTCATGTAACTTCTGTTGTAGAAAGGGACACTTTGTGTCTAATTGTAAATTTAAAAGACTAGCCAATAGATGATGGAAGCAAATTTGGGTAGCAAAGATGCAACTAGTTGAGACTTACCCCCTAGGACCCAATTTATATTAGGTACCTAAAAAGAACTTCTGATTTTGTTGCAGGTATGCTTGAGATCCACTAGGCACCAATGGTACCTTGATAGTGGGTGCTCAAAGCATATGACAGGGGACAAGTCTATGTTCATGTCCCTAAGCCTAAAAGAAGGTGGATTTGTCAAATACGGCGATAACAATAAGGGTAAGATCTGCGGAATTGGTGACATAGGCAGCGAATCAACTACAATCATTAAAAATGTCTTATATGTGGAAGGGCTGAAACACAACCTTCTAAGTATAAGTCAGCTTTGTGACAATGGTTTTCAAGTAAGCTTTTCACCAATTTCCTGCATTATTGAGAACAAAGATGATAAGAGTATCAAACTGGTTGGTGATAGGATTAACAATATTTACATGCTAGATTTAAATGTTGTGCCTGCTGATTCTGTTTGTTGCTTATTATCAAATGTTGATGAAACATGGTTATGGCATAAACGTATTGCACACATTCATATAGATCATTTGAATAGACTTGTTAGTAAACAACTAGTTATAGGACTCCCTGACAAGAAGTTTACTAAGGATAGGTTATGTGATTCTTGTGAACAAAGTAAACTTGTCAAATCCTCTTTTCCCCCAATAGACATGGTCAAAACCAATAGGGTTTTGCAGCTGCTCCCCATGGACCTCTTTAGTCCATCCCAAGTGAGAAGTTTTGGTGGCAATTTGTATGGTTTCGTGTTAATTGATGACTATTCTAGATTCACCTGGACATTCTTTCTGACTCATAAAAGTGACACTTTTTCTGTTTTCAAAAAGTTTGCAAATTTGGTACAAAATGAAACAAGTCAGAAAATCATGTCCATCAAAAGTGATCATGGAGGTGAATTCCAAAATGATTCTTTTGATACTTTTTGTGAACAGAATGGTATTCATCACATGTATTCAGCCCCTAGGACACCACAGCAAAATGGTGTAGTTGAGAGGAAAAATAGGTCTTTGGAGGAATTAGCTAGGACTATGCTTAAAGACTCCAACATTCCTAAGTACTTCTGGGCAGATGCAATTAGCACTACCACACATGTTGTCAACATGGTTTTGATTAGGCCAATCCTTAGGAAAACTCCATATGAGTTATACAAGGGTAGAAAGCCAAACATTTCTTACTTTAGAGTTTTTGGTTGTAAGTGCTATGTTTTGAACAATGGTAAGGAACACCTGGGTAAGTTTGATCCCAAGGCAGATGAGGGTATCTTTCTAGGTTATTCCCAAACTAGCAAAGCCTATAAAATCTACAACAAAAGAATAAAGACCATAGAAGAGTCAGTTCATGTAAAGTTTGATGAATTTTTTAAAGAAAACTTGAACAATACTCCTTCTATAGTTGATGCATCTTTGGATGATACTGTAGAATCTGAACCATTAGAACCAAAGGGAGCTGCACCCCCAACCAATAGTGACTGTGTTGAACCTATTAGAGTAGATGAGTTACCTAAGGAGTGGAAGTTCAATAGAAACCATCCCATAGATAACATCATAGGGGACATCTCTAGAGGAGTTGCAACTAGGAGGAACCTTAGTCATTTTTGTAACGTTACAGCTTTTGTATCTCAGATTGAACCCAAGAACATTAAGGAAGCCTTACTAGATAGTGAGTGGATACTTGCTATGCAAGAGGAGTTGAACCAATTTGAGAGAAACCAAGTCTGGATTCTAGTACCTAAACCAGAAAATAAGCACATCATAGGAACAAGATGGGTGTTTAGGAACAAACTAGATGAAAATGGTGTGATCACTAGAAACAAAGCTAGATTAGTGGCCAAGGGTTACAATTAGGAAGAAGGGGTAGATTTTGATGAAACCTATGCCCCTGTAGCTAGGTTAGAAGCCATTAGAATCCTGCTGGCTTTTGCTTGTATCATGGACTTCAAACTTTATCAAATGGATGTGAAAAGCGCCTTTCTCAATGGTGACATCCAAGAGGAAGTGTTTGTTAGCCAAACACCTGGTTTTGAAAATCCTGATTTTCCTAATCATGTGTACAAGCTAACAAAGGCCCTCTATGGGTTGAAACAAGCTCCTAGAGCTTGGTATGAGCACTTTTCTCATTCAACAAAACGTTGTAAGAGGCAATGTTGACAAAACCCTTTTTATAAAAACTAATGGAAATGATATATTGCTGGTCCAAGTTTATGTTGATGACATAATCTTTGGATCAACCAATAACAAGCTGTGCAAAGACTTTGAAAATTTAATGAAAGGTAAATTTGAAATGTCAATGATGGGAGAACTCTCCTATTTTCTGGGATTTCAAATTAACCAAAGCAAGCTTGGTATTTTCATTAGCCAAACAAAATATTGCAATGATTTAATAAAGAAGTTTTGCTTTGATAAGTATAAGTCCATTGATACTCCAATGAGCTCAGCTTGTCACCTAGACAGGGATGAGATGGGAAAACCAGTAGATGTTACCAAGTATAGAGGCATGATAGGGTCTTTACTTTACCTTACTGCAAGCAGGCCTGACATTATGTTTAGTGTCTGCATGTGTGCTAGGTTTCAGTCTAATCCTAAGGAGTCTCACCTTAGTGCTGTAAAGAGGATATTCCGATATCTCATAGGAACTAGGAATCTCGGCTTATGGTACCCCAGAGGATCTACTTGTTCATTGGTTGGTTTTTCGGGCTCAAATTTTGCTGGATGCAAGCTAGACAGGAAAAGTACCTCAGGTACTTGTCACTTACTTGGAAATTCTCTTATGTCTTGGTTTAGCAAGAAACAAACAAGCATTGCACTTTCTACAGCCGAGGCAGAGTACATTGCAGTCGGGAGCTGTTGTGCACAGATTCTTTGGATGAAACAACACTTATTGGATTTCGGTGTTGATTTAGGGACAGTGCCTATCATGTGTGATAATACAAGTGCTATTTGTATTACCAAGAATCTAGTGATGCACTCTAGAACCAAGCATATTGAGATAAGGCATCATTTCATTCGGGACCAATTTCAAAGTGGAAACATCAAGCTTGAATATGTCAATACAGTTGATCAGTTGGCTGACATATTCACCAAGGCTTTACTAAGGGAAAGCTTCCATCATATTAGGATGAAACTGGGTATCATTGATCCTAGTGACATCTGATTTCTATGTCACATCAATTTGGGAAATCGATTTATGATCCCAGGAAGTTTTAACTGCTTTAACTTTCCATTTCCAATCGATTTGGACAATCGATTGATCCCTATGATCACTTGGATCTTTGTTTAAAGAATCGATTTGGAAAATCGATTAGATTGGCCCCAGACATCAAAGTTGAAGATGTTTTCCAGACTCTACCTTGAAATCGATTTGGGAAATCGATTACGACTTCTTGTTTGAAATCTCAATTCAAAGGAATCGATTTGGGCAATCGATGTTGAGACGAGTATGGTTCTGAACTGATATGGATGTTGTTGAACTGATACGAAATCGATTTGAGACATCGATTTAGTAACTACGGTAATCGATTAGGGAAATCGATTAATATGACCGTTGGAGCTTTTTACTGGCCGTTACATCCCATCAGTGTCTCAATCGTTTTACCTTCCCCAGTAACAGTAACTTAAATCGATTGGAACAGTCGATTGTCACTTCAGAAGGTATAAAAGCAACAGTTACCAATTGATTTTCAGCATCTCTTACAAACCCTAAATCGATTTTCACTTACAATCTTTTGCATCTACTTCAAGTTTCTCTGCTGTTTATCACTTGCTTCATCTTTGCTGTCAAACATCTCCTACACACAACAATGGCACGAGTAAAACAGACTCAACCCCGAACTCCATCACCTTCAGAATCTTCATCATCTAGTGGGAGAACCCCTTCAACTCCCCCAACACTGTCAAAACGGGTTCCTATACCAACTCACAAGATTTTGGCTAAAGATAAAAAAAAAAAAAAGGGATTGCCATTGATCAAGGCAAGTCCAACAAAAGAAAGGAGCCACCAACAGAGAAACTCCTTGCTGACGCAATGAAGGAAATCACTCGAAAGAAGAAGAAGAAGAGTGTTTCCTCAACTCCACAAAAGAAGGCACCATCTAAAGAGAAACCAGTAGAAGTTTTTGAGCTGCCTCCTACTTTTCTTAAGAGAAATATTCATGAAGCACGCTACATGGACTTTGCATATTTCGATCAAGACGGGTTCACATTTCAGAATCATCTACGCTTTCACGGTTTAGAAGTGTTTCTCTCCTACTCACTCGACTCATATCCTAATCTGATTAGGGCTTTTTACTCAACGTTCAAAATGAGTGAAACTGGATTTAAAGCAATGGTGAAAGGAAAGAAGATTTCCATGTCTTTTGAGGAATTCTCGAAGCTCTCGGGACTGCCTTATCATGGAAACTCAGTTGACGGATGCTCCGAAGCCGAAGCTACTGATGAAGGCTGGGAAGCCTCACTTGATCGTCAAACAGCAGTGCAGGACCTAATGGTTGATGGTTTTGCTGAATCAGTTGCATTACCAATAGGCCAAATAAAGGTTCAGCAAAGGATGCTGATGTACGCTCTAACCCGGATGCTTGTTCCAAGATCCGGAAATCATGTTATTGTCCAAAGGTTGGACATTGTTTTGCTGCGAGGACTGTGCAAAGAGCTCAAGATGAGCTGGGCTATTGTCTCAATGTCCCCTATCCCCTATCCCCTATCCCCTATCCCTTGTCCCGTGTCCCCTATCCCCTATCCCCTGTCCCGTGTCCCCTATCCCTTGTCCCGTGTCCCCTTTCCCATATCCCCTATCCCTTGTCCCGTGTCCCCTATCCCCTATCCCCTATCCCCTATCCCCTATCCTCTATCCCCTATCCCCTATCCCCTA
>JBBPBS010001130.1:1456241-1520180 GCA_037974835.1 Cicer judaicum | reverse complement strand
AAAATATATAACAAAATCGAGTGGTAAATTAGATACAAAACAAAGATAATAATAATAATATATAATAAAATAGTGGTTTCAAATAAATATTGAAGTATTAAATTATTTTACCACTCTATTTTATTTAATCTAATTATTATCTTCGTTTTATGGTTTTATATCATTACAAAGATAATAATAACATATAAAAAAAATAAAGTTGTCAAATAAAGTAATAATTACATATTAATTTTACAACTCAATCTTTTTATATGATATTATTATTTTCGTTATTTAGTACAACTACAAAACGAAGATAATAATATCGTATAATAAAATAGAGGTGTCAGATAAATATGTAATTATTAATTTATTTAAAAATTATATTTTATTATATGTTATTATTATCATCTTCATTTTAATGTTTGACTACATAACAAAGATACTGATATCATTTAATAAAATTGAGTTGTCAAGTAAATATTGGGATAGGGAATAGGTGATAGGTGATAGGTGATATGTGATAGGGGATAGGGGATAGGGGATAGGGGACACGGGACAAGGGATAGGGGATAGGGGATAAGGGACACGGGACAAGGGATAGGGGACACGGGACAGGGGACACGGGACAGGGGACACGGGACAAGGGATAGAGGATAGTGTTGGTGGAATGGCCTCTATCCTTAGGAAGATAATAATAACATATAATAAAATAGAGCTATAACAAAATATTTAATAAATATTTCATTTAACAACTCTATTTTATTATCTGTTATTATTATATTCGTTCTGAAAAAAGAAGTAAAAATTGAAGATAATAATAACATATAATAAAATAGAGTTGTTAAATAAAGATTTTATTATTAATTTATTTGACAACTCTATTTTATTATATGTTATTATTATCTTCGTTATATGATACGTTGTTGTAATGGTTGTGCTTGACATGTTGCGGTTATTAAATGTGATTACTTTGTTTCTAAACTAGTTTGGTTTAGGACAAAGTTGAATGATTTTGGACGCTTTTGTTGAGTGATCTACATTGTTACTAACAAAAGTGTCTACATTCATGCATTCATAGTTTTGTGGTGTGTCTATAATTGGTTGGAGCCCAAAGTTGTGTGGTGCGTCCATAATTGGTTGGAGCCCAAAGTTGTGTGGTGTGTCCATAATTGGTTGGAGCCCAAAGATCCTTACGGGGATTTTGAGTTACTGGTGTTTCTTAGAAGGATCAACAAAGCCCTTGTGAGGGATGTGATATTCTGGAATCATGCCTTGACATATAGTCTAACAAATATATTGTTCATTTTGGTTAATTTGTATATTTGGTGCGTTGTGATTTTTAACTGTTAAATTAAATATATAATTTATTTATATTTCTGCTATAACAACTATATATGCATGCATATTTGCTCTGTGTTTATAATTTGGAGATGACCCTTACATTTGACAGGATGTCACATATAGTGTTACTTGAGTGAATAATGTCACAGTCAACCCAATAGGAGAAGTGCGAGATACTTCTGTATTAGTGTTACACTTGTTTGGTGAGTAGGGGATAGTTGGTAAGTGGTAGTTGATAAGTGATAGTTCATTGGAGATAGGTGATAGGTGATAGGTGACAGGTGATAAGTGACAGGTGATAGGTGACAGGTGATAGGTGATAGGTGATAGGTGATAGGTGATAGGTGATAGGTGATAGGTGATAGGTGATAGGTGACAGGTGATAGGTGATAGGTGACAAGTGACATGTGATAGGTGATAGGTGATAGGTGATAGGGGATAGGTGATAGGTGATAGGGGATAGGGGATAATGGACAGAGGATAGGGGATAAGGGATAGGATATAGGGGATACATGATATAGGGGATATGGGAGGGATAAGGGATAAGGGATATATGGATATGGGATAGGTGATAAGTGCTAGATGTTAGGTGGTAGGTGGTAGGTCGTAGGGGATATAAGGGATCGACAATAGGAGATATAGGGGATAGGGTATAGGCAATAGGGGATATAGGGGATAGAGGATATAGGGGATATAGGGAATAGGGGATACGGGATATAGGGGATACGGGATACGGGATACGGGATAAGGGATAGGGGATACGAGATAGGGAATAAGGGATAGGGGATAGGGGATAGGGGATAGGTGACAGGGGACAGGGGATAGGGGATAGGGGATAGGGGATAGGGGATAGGGGATAGGGGATAGGGGATATGGGATAGGGGATAGGGGATAGGGGACAAGGGATATAGGGATTAAGGGATAAAGGATAGGGGGATAGGGGATATAGGGGATTGAGGGGATAGAGGACAAGGGATATAGGGAATACGGGATTAGGTATATGCTAGTGGTAGGTGGTAGGGGATAGGTGATAGGGGATAGGTGATAATCGATTAATTGTAGGTGATAGATGATAGGTGTAATATCCAAACATTTTATTTTATTTTTATATTTTCCTTTATTAGGAGTTAAGATAATTGTAGGTGATAGTTAATATTGTGTTGTGTTATTTTAATTTTTTGTAATAATATTAATAGTAATGATAATGATAGTAATAATAATAATGTTAATAATCATAATAATAATAATAATAATAATAAACGGATGAATCATGAACTGTTAAATGGCTTAGGTTGAAATACAACGTTTTCCACTTAATACTAGGTTCAAAAACCGCGTTCCCACATTATACCATGTTCTCTACTTTCCCAACTTAATATCACATTACCCACTTCTAATGATAAAAAGGAATAAAACAAAAACTGATGTCTTCCATTCAAAAACACTCTACGAAGGATCTAGAAAAAAAAAGGTTTAGGAGAGAAAAAGAGAGAGACTATTTTGATAGAAAAAGCAACCACCAAAAGAGAAAAGAGATGAGTAACCATATTCCCAATTTTGTTAAACCAGTCTCAGAAAAACATTGATTGCACATTCGTTAACCGTTGGATTGGGTTTAGTTTTGGATAGCAGATTCGTAACACTTAGTTCTTCGTTGTCAACAGTCTGATCGGCGAAACCACATTCAGAGAGGGAGAAACCGTGCTTGCCTAACAACAGGTGTGAAACGAGTGAGACAAGAGTTTGTGAAACATAATTCTAGAAACAACTTTGGTAACGGTAAGGGCATCACTCCATCCGCTTTCCTACTTGAATTATATGTGATATAAATGTGTTATGATGTTATGTATTGGTTTTGTTTGCGGGTTATCTTTAAAATGAATATTAATAATGAATGTGTTCAACATGTTCAAAGATAATAATTACATATAATAAAATAGAGTTGTTAAATAAAAATTTTAATATTAATTTATTTGACAACCCTATTTTATTATGTTATTATTATCTTCGTTATAAAGTACAACTACATAACGAAAATAATAATAACATGTTATTATTATCTTCGTTATAAAGTATAACTACAAAACGAAGATAATAATAACATACAATAAAATAGAGTTGTAAAAAAATATTTAATAAATATTTTATTTAACAACTCTCTTTTATTATATCTTATTAATATCTTCGTTATGAAAAAAAAAAGTAAAAATCGAAGATAATAATTACATATAATAAAATAGAGTTGTTAAATAAATATTTTAATATTAATTTATTTGACAACCCTATTTTATTATATGTTATTATTATCTTCGTTATAAAGTATAACTACATAACGAAGATAATAATAATATATAATAAAATAGAGTTGTCAAAAAATATTTAATAATTACTTTATTAAACAACTCTACTTTATTGTATGTTATTATTATCTTCGTTATGAAAAAAAAAGTAAAAATCGAAGATAATAATTGTTAGACATAAGTCCATTTTTGATATTATTGACAAAAATACATCATTTGATAAATCTAACATTTTAAATTGAGTAAAATTTCAGGTACAACAACTCAACCTTACATACTTGAGACAATAGCTTAGAACTCAAGGAATCAACCAAAGTTGGAAAATTTACTAAGAAAACCGATTAAGCTATCGATTCTGTAAAAGGCTTGTATGAAAATGTGTACTCTGTGATTAAACAATCGCTTGGGCAATCGATTGGCACATCCATTGATAAGTCGATGTTGTAAATCACATAACCAAGCGTTTAAGTGATTACATCGATTGGCATATTGATTGTTCAAATCACAAGTACTAAGATGATAGTAAAATAATCGATTGGCAAATCGAGTGTGCAAGTCACAGAGCCAAGCCGTTTAGTAAGCTAATCGATTGGTAAATCGATTTCGAAAATAAGGTTTCAAAAGGAACATGTTCTGTGATAAACTCAATTGATTGGACAATCCATTGAAACAGATTTCTTATGTAACAAGTTTGGTATCAATCGATTAAGAAATCGATTGAATGAACCAACTGGTAAATCATTTTTCAGAAACATATTACATAATCGATTAGCATAACGATTCGCTTGAAATAAGCTAACTCTCTGTAATAATCCAAATCGATTGGCAAATCGATTTTGATGAAAACAACTGAGTCTCTGTGACCAGTGCAATCGATTGGTAAATCGATTGGAACAAAAAGTTTAAGTTACAGGGAAAACTTAGCCTATGGCCAAATCGATTATGTGAATTAATGAATCGACTGAGTAATTGATTGTTTTGATCTCGTTGTTGGAACAAAACACCTTTAATCGATTATGCAATCGATTCCAATATGAACTGCATATCTATTTATGAAAAGTGCAATAAAATAATCGATTAGGTAATCGATTAGTTCATATAGTTTCAAGATTTAAGAAAAACAAGACTCGCGATAATCGATTGGGAAATCGATTGAGCCTGTTTTAATACATTAATGAATCGATTGGGAAATCGATTTATATGTTGTTTTTCAGAAACTATATAAACATTTTCAATCACTTTCTCTCATAACTTTTGATAACTTGAATAACGAACTTTCATATCTTTTCCTCACAACTTGAATAACCTTTGATATTTCTTTTTCAGAACAGAACCAAATAATCTTCATGATCTTAGAGAGCTGAAAAAGACAACTTGAGAGAAAAAGAAATATCTCACAAACACTCATTTGGAAAAGTACTTCTTGTGTGAGATTCCTTGTAGTGATTGAGACAAATTCTGTATACACTTTATCTTTTCTGTAACAACGTTTTTGTAAAGAAAGAACTGAGAAAAATCCAGTAGTGAAATTGGTAACTATCTTCTTTATTGAGAGGGCTCATCAAGAAGAAGTTTCACTATGGTCTTAGGAGAGTCTGCTGATTGACTTGAGGGACACACTGGGTGCGCAATTGAAGCAAGAGAGTTTAGATTTTTGGATAGATAGGCCGTGAGAGCTGGACAATCTGTAAAAACACACTCTAGAAGATTCTATTGAAAGAAAGGCTGAAATCGATTGGATTTCGGGACTGGACGTAGGCTGTCATATTGATAGCTGAACTAAGATAAATCTCTGTGTATCATCCTCTTATCCTTTCTCTTTTATTTCTATATTGTTTGTTTGATTAATCTTGAATGCATGTGACAGCAAAATTATGTTTTGTTTGATATTGCTTGAATGGTTGAATTGGCATGTTTGTATCTTGATTAATTTGTTGAACAATTATTGTATCTGCTGCACTAGTAATTAGACAATACATGCAATTGTGTACCTTCGCCTAGAAACAATTCCTTGGGACCGTGTTTGATCATTTGTTTAATAAAATTGTTTTTTTGTTAAACTAATTAGCAATCTTGTGAATTTTTTTTTAAAGACTGTCATATACGTTTTTAGAAAATAGAGGTCATATTTTCCATCAATTGGCATCAAGAGCATGACTTTTTTAGAGTAATTCTCATAAAAAGAAATTGACCTCAGAATTCCTAGGAGAGGGTGCTTCCTTGGCTAGGCCCCCAGCTTTCAATGGGGCCGCCTATATGTACTAGAAGGAGAGGATGCTCATCTTTCTAGAAGCAGCTAGCGTAGACATATTAGTTGCAATTTTAGAAGGATCATATGTGCCAAAATTAGCTGGAACAGATAATTCTTTCATCCCTAAACCCAGATCAGATTGGTCTGAAGATGACAAAAAGAAAGTAGGTTACAATGCTAAGGCCAAAAACATTATTACTTCTGCATTATCTGCTGACGAATTTTTCAGGGTGTGTAACTGCAAATCTGCCAAAGAGATGTGGGACACATTGCAGCAAACACATGAAGGAACCACAGACGTAAAGAGAGCACGAATTAATACACTTATGCATGAGTATGAACTGTTCAACATGAAGAAAGAGGAATCCATTAATGATATGCAGACAAGATTTACTCACATAGTCAACAACCGGAATGCCCTTGGTAAGGAGATTGACAATGATCAACAAATCAGCAAGGTGATGAGGTGTTTGACTAGAGAATGGCAGCCAAAGATCACTGCCATAGCAGAATCTAAAGATCTAGGCAGCATGTCAATTGCTACATTATTTGGAAAATTAAGAGAGCATGAGATGCAACTACACAGGCTGAGAGAGACACAACAAACTGAAAAGAAAACAAAAGGTTTATCATTGAAACTTCAAGCTCAAAAAACTAAGTCAGTACCAGAAGCTTGCACAGACAATTCTGAAAGCGAAGATGATGAAGAACCGGAAATTGGATTACTTGTAAAGAAATTCAAAAAGTTTCTGAGAAAGAAAGAAAATAAGTTCAGAAAGCCATAAAGTTCAAGACAAATGATAGCAAAGTAACTTGCTATGAATATGGGAAAACCGGACATATCAAATCTAAATGCTTCCAACTGTAGAATAAAAACAAATCTGCGAAGATTTTGAGACACAAGGAAAGCTAATACTCCCTTACCCTCAGTTGATCACCAAGATTCTGAGACACTTCAAAATATCAGTTGTCAATGAAGAATTAGTAAAGACAACGCTGATTTTTGGTGAGTCAATTGTCAACCAAATGCAATTGAAGAAGATCAATGCTATTTGGACAAGGGCTCAACCAAATGCTGAACAAGCTGAAAACCAATTTGAGGTTTTAGCTAAGTTGCTGGAACTTATGGAGTCTCAGGCTGCACACAATGCCATCCAAGACCATTTGGGTCTCAAGATGTCATTTGAAGACATAGCTGACATTGGCACACAAGTGGCCAATCAAGTAGATTAACCTTATTCCCCCACTACTAATCTACAACAGAATGATGTTCAACCTGAGCAACTTGCTAATAATGTTGTTGACACACAAGCAACTAAAGAAACAACCCCTATCACCCTTGATAGTTCTGAACCTCATAGTGAGGAGACAGTTGCTAAGGCTAATATAGCAGTCTCTACCTCTCCCATTGGTGATAATGAGGAACAGCCCTAGATTAGTTGTTTAGGCTTTTGTTTTCTTTGTTGTTTTGTAACTTTTTTTCTTTTCAGTATATCTCTTTTTGAATCATTATTCTCTCTTGTATTATCTTTTTGAATTTAATGACAAAGGGGGAGAATTTGAATGAATTTAACTAGAATTATTAATCCAAGTAATTTTGAAATACTAATATTTCATGTTTTCAAATCTTTTGCATATTTAGCTTCATCCTTTTTATTCGTAGGCTTAACAACAGTTCCATCAACATAATCCCACATATCTTTTTCAATCAAAAATATTTTCATCACATTGAGGTGAACACTAACAATTTGAGGCTAATCATCTTTAGCACCAACCATAATAAATAATGACAAGAAAATACGACGAACACAATCACTAAGACAAAAGAAATTAAGGATAACCTTTCGATATCAGAGTCAATCAAGAACCAAACAATCGTGTCGAAAACAGAAGAGTAAAACCACATCAGAAACATAATAGCAAAATCGTGTCGAAAATAGAGAGGCAGAATCAGGTTGAAAACGAAGTGAGGAAATCGACAAAACGGGTCGTACAAAATCAACCCCACTAAGATGTGGACCACTATACAGTAAATTCCAAAATCAACCAAATTCTTTGATACCATGTTAACAATGATAATCTAACATAAAAATATAAAGGAGGAAGAAAAGGAAAAACCCTTGGCTAGGGCTTCATGACCAAAATTAACAAAAAGCTTGAAGTAGTAGAGTTACAATAATTATATATACTAGATAATAGAAAAATCTAAAATCCACTTACTACTAATATATAATTATATTATCTGACAAACTTCTTTATTGACACATCATCTACTTATGTGTAACCTACTCAAATTTATTTCACATCATAAAAAATATGATGTATCACTCTCTACAATCATTCACATTTTCTCTCTTCTATTCTTTCATGGTAATATTTTATCATTCATATATGAACTCATATCTCTATATGCATTTCTTTTTCGGTTACATAACTCATCAATGCATGTAATTATTTTATATGACTATTGTTTTTATGTTTTCAGTTACTAAACTTATTTGTCTTCTAAACATAAATATTTCTACTAATTAACTAACTTTTAAGTTACTCACCATTGCTCAATCAATTTGTTAACGTCAATTTATTGTAATTAATGTATTTTCTTTAATATTTCAATCAATTTGCAACATAAATTTTATACAATCAATTAATTCATCATATTTGTTAAGTGAATTTTGGAGTTTCCTAATATTAAAAACTAACATACCTATCACACAACAACAACAACACTCAACAATAGTGTTGAAATATTGTTTATCGTGAAGAACAATTTTTTATCATATTGCAATTGCTACAATTTGCATTGTCAATGCAACATAAGTTATAACATCAAATTTATATACAACCATAGTTACAGCTACAGTTTACAAGAGTTTGCATTTAAGATTTTCTTTAATTTCTCTTGTTGGAAATCAAATTTACCGGTTAAAATTTGCGATTTTTAATTTTAACTCTCTATTCTTCCATTTCTTTTCTCCCATATTTCTTTATGCATTCAATTTCATTGTACTCTTCAAAGTTTAATTCTTCCATTTCTTTTCTCCCATATTTCTTTATGCATTCAATTTCATTGTACTCTTCAAAGTTTAATTCTCTACGTAATATTTATTTTCTCTACATATATTCTAAATTATGATTTTCTAAAATTTGTATTTTTTTTTTCATATCAGGGTATTTTTCTAGATTTTGATGTTGCATAATTAGTGTTATCTTTGATTGTCATAAAGACCAATAATTTTGGATAGCTACCATGATAACTTTATCTCATTTTTGAATTAGCTATTTTTTATGGTTTAATATTATAATGTGATTGTGTTTTTGTCTTTTATGTTTGATGAGTTTACATATTTTTTATATGACTATATTATATTGATTAACTGTTGTGTGAATTATGTGGAGGTAATTTAAGTAATGGGAAAAATAAATGGTTGTAGCTAGAGGAATATGGTGGTTAGAACCACAAAAACATCTTCATTAGACCATAAATGCTAGACGGTACTACTTTAAGATCGACAAAAATTCTATACGTAAATTCTTATAGTTTTTAAGCAAATTCATGATACTAAAATAACTCTACTAATTTAATTTTATGTATAAATTTTTATTTTTGTTGTGTATATTTTCGTATAATAAACTGAAACTTAAAATTTATGTGATATTATTAAATATATTATAATGGAAGTAAAATTTCTGCAATTTGTATTATCATAGACATCTTAATTATGATTATAGAATATATTTCATTACCGTAATACAATTTTGTTAAATTTTTTATGTTGTTGAGGATCATTTATTTGTATCTTTGTAAACAATTTTCACAATTTTAAACATTTCAAACTCTTATTAAAATAAATTAATAAATAATTAATTCTTTCATTAAATATTACTTACAATATCTAAAGTATTTTATATATCTTTAAACTTAATATCAAATATACTTATATTTTACAAAATATCTATTTTATAAACTAATTTTTCACTTAAAATTAATACTTTTAACTCTCTACCTAATTTAAAAAAAAATTAATTTCATAGTTAAATCTGTACAAGACACATGCATACATCTAGCTCAATGTAATTGTGTCATAGTTTATGGAATTATAATATGCACCGTTATGGATATGAACGCTCACACTTTTCACACAATAAAAGTATGTTATATCTCCGTGTATATCAAATTCCGTGCTTATTCCATTAAATTTAATATTTACCAATCTTACAAGGAAAATGAAGTCATTATCAAATACCGTGGTAAATAACTCAAAATATCCAAAATCCTGAGTTCTTTTTAGAGGTGCGGTTAATTTTTTTTCTTCTTCTATTTTAATTTAAATATATGATTTTCATGGATTTTATTTTATATTTTTTTATGATTTTGTTATTTTAATATGACGTTATTTGATATTACATTTTTGTGTGGTGTTCGTTTGATTTCTTGTCTTGTTGTGGTGTTTATTTTATTTAAATTAATAAATCAACTTTAATCAAATTCAACTAATTATTATATTGTAATATTACAAATACAAAAAAAATAAATATTAAAATTACTTTGACTTTATTACACCATAGATATTTTTCTGTTTTATACTATTAACTTAAATATATACTATATCAATTTGATTGAATATCATTTAAGAAAGAAAAAAAAACTCATCAATTCTAAGAGTTATCAAGAATCTAAGGTAAAATTTTATTACGACAAGAACTAAAATTTATTCATGTATCGAGAGTAAGAACATATATAATTATTTTTTAGACAACAATTACTCGTACCTATATATTGTAACTAATTTCTTGCTTCTTAATTTTTTTCATTCCTTTTCTAACGTGTAACTTTTTCATAAACATCTATAAACCTATAATATGTTAGAAACCTGACACTTATTTTAGATACTTTTATCTATAAATTAAATTAGTCTAAAGTCACCTTAATCCAAACAAGAAATTATGGAGTGTATTTGTTACCGTTTCTCTTTTTAAAAAAATTTCTAAAAAGTACTTCCTCCTTAAAATCTATTATAATATATTAAAATTGCAATAATTCATCTTTATTTATACCACATCTATTATAATATATTAAAATAGACTCTAAAATTATTTGTGTGACACATAATCACATTTTATATCACATAATTCTATTTGTGTCACTTCACTTATTTTCTTAGTTGTCATAGTTAGAATTTCTTCTTTCTATTCTTCATATAGTACAAAATTTTATTTCATCAACCATAAACAAACATTAGTAATAATTCATAATACAATACTGTATCTATTTATCATATTATATTTCAATTCTTTTTTTATAATAACTTATTTAAATATGTCAAAAATTAATGTAGACTAAAATTATTAAAAGATTAGCAAACATAAAATTTAAAACAAAGTTCAAAATCTAATATATAATAATCATAGTAATAAAAAAATATTATTTATATTTATTTAAGTAGACCGATTTGGTAGACCTAAAAGATTTATTTTTTATGTTATGTGTTTGATTCTTTTAGCTATATAGACTTTAAAAATAATCTTAGCATTGTCAATATAAAAAAAAAAAATACTAATCTAGCTTAACCCTGACGTAGGCTACTATTGATCGGCTGGATCTATTTTCCCCTCTAATTATATACTTTACTATATTGTAGGGCATTGTTTTATTGATACAATTCTAATTCCTTTTAAAGTTGTTTGCTATTGTTTTTTATGTTTAAGTTTCTTTTTGTTCAAATTTATTTATGTTTAGGTTGAATTACATTTATAGTCTCCTGTGTCAAATAACCTAAAGATATGGAGTCATCATTAAAGTTAATGGCATTATTCATTATGTTAAATTAAAAAAAAATTACAACATTTAAAAATAAACATTTTATTATAAAAGACAAGTTACAAAATTACAAAATTTAAAATTAAATAACAAAATACAAAGTCAAAAAGTCATGAACTCCATAAACATTTCTTCTTCACATCTTTTCTTATTTTCTAAAATATTCAAATTCAAGTTGTCGTGTTTCTTCTTCTCTCTTTAATTCCAACGACAAATAGCAGTGGAAATGATTTTTTAAGTGGCCCTCCATCTTCATAGACGAAAGAGGATCCAAAATTATGTGTATGCTATTTTAGGGTTATCTCTTTGATTTTGGCTTTATTTAAACAATGTGATTTTGTAGTCTATGCCTATGTTAACAATATTTTTTAAATAAATGTTATTGTCTTTTCATTCTATGAAGCGCAATTATGCCTTTTTGATCATGTGGTACACATACTTTGATGTACTATTTTGTGGTCCATAGACTGTTTGACTGTGTAGTTGTTTATCCTATGATTTGTTTAGTACATACAAGTTGAATGTTAAGAATTAATCAAAAGAGTATTGTTGTAATTAATTCAGGGAATATGTATGTCGATGATCAAGAGATGAGTTGGTATTGGAATGTAGACTTAAATGTTCCACATGGAATTGACCAAATTGGTTTAGTTTGGGATATAAAAACCTCAAATATTTGTGATACCAACATTCCAAATACTTGTTTGTTCATGGACTTAGACCTCTCAGCAGTGATACTAATGTAGTAAAATTTGCAAAAGATATCAAAAGGTACAAGGTAATTGAAGTCTTTGTGGAATACAATATAGAGAATCCAATTATTACTAATGAAAGTACATTTGGGGGAAATGGGGAGAAGAGTTTTCAGCTGACATGCTTCACTCTCACTCTACCTTAGATGCAACATATAATATAGACTAAATTACATTTGTGGTCCCTTAACTTAATTTCAGGTAACGTTTTAGTCCTTTATCTTTTTTTTTTCCGATTTAGTCCTTTATTCCTAATAATATCAAATAAAGTATGAAAATATGAGTTTATTTGAAGATTTGCATTACGGATTTGATGAAATTTATATTATATTGAAGAATATAATTAATTTTATGAGTTTTGATTGAATTTTTTTTTGAATTTTTGTTTAAAAAATGATAACGTTGTTGAAATTTTAAAACATAAAATATCAAATTGTCATTTAAAATTAAAATAAATGACTAAATCGGGAAAAAAAAAAGATAAGGGACTAAAACGTTACCTGAAATTAAGTTAAGGGACCACGAATGTAATTTAGCCTATAATATATTAGCATTTCATTTGGCACTTGTTTGCAACTTCCAAATCACTAGCAACCTTCAAAAATGAACGAATTTAACTAAGTTTCAAATGAAGCATCAAAATAACCACAAAATAAGGAAGAAAAAAAGCATTCACTTAACAATCCTAACAATATCACAAAGTGACATAAATCACACAAACCCCCTCCACATAAAAGAAAACAAAAATCGACATTTCCATAGTAGTATAAATTACAAAATAGAAGTCGATATGAACTATGAAGTACATACACCTTTTAGGTTAGATGTATCGTTGTGTCTGACATGCATCATTATGACACCCATACGACACCTCGAATAAGTGTCCCAAAAATAAAACTTGTTTTTCTTCACTTCGACACACCATAGACCCCTTTGACACATCTCATGCGCAACTATAGGGATTAAAGATGTGTTAAAGGAATGATGATTAATGATGGAGGTTAAAAGCATGAAATTTAGTTATAGCATGTTTATTTTTTCGAGAAGTTGATGCATCAACGAAGGTGAAAAACTATCATATATGTATCGGCGTCGGTCTCCTTTTTTTTTTTTTGCATTAGCAGTGTCAAAGTATAAGACTCAAAATACAAAACCATCTTTCATGTCATCCAAATAGATTGTTTCAATTTTAAGCACTAAGTCTACGATTTAACACCACATGTAACCAAAATCAGCAATTATGCAGAAAATAGAAGCATGCTTCCTATAAGCATTCAAGATCTAAACTCTAAGTTGTGTTCCTCACAACAATTTAATGTCCTTTCCAACTCCCAATACTTCTCTTTAACACATATTCTACTCATTACACACCAATTTAAGCCATTCAACCTTCAGTTTAGTATTCTAAAACATTTAAGCTTTGTAAGATTAGAATTATTGTGCAGAAGTATAAGTATTCAAAAGAAACTTTTTTAGGTTACTTGATATAAAATACTTTCATTTGTGGTGAATATGTATTGTATATAGAATGTTGTTTTGAGATGTGAAATTTATCTCCTTGTCAGTCATAATATATTTCCTATTGGACATAATTTATAAATTGGACCAAAGGATTTATCTCAATTGTGACTTAAATGCATCAATTGTGATCTAATGGTATATCATTGTGTTTCGTTTGTTATATTTTTGCAATACAAAGTGTGTGGATTCCTGTGCTGATAACAATTAGGTTTAGTAGAGGTTCAAATGATTATCATGATACAAATTACTACTTAGATATCAAATATAAGAAAACGTAGGTTAAAGAACATCGATGTAAGTGTGTAACCTTATATGTAACATGGCATTGTGAATATGTCACTGGTTTTACCAATGGTTTGTTCCCTGTCCCTATCATGAGTTGCAGACAGAACAATGGCACAATTCATCATGGTGCTGATTTACTATACGCCGATCGATATAAGAACGGTAAGATATTTGTACTAAACATATATAAACAGTTGAAACATGAAATAAGTCTATAATTATAAAACTTTTAACTTTGATTAAATTCATTTAACTTTTAATTATACATGACAAAACTTCTGATTGATTTTTGTCATGTATACTAAATTTAGAACCTTAATTCTTGAACCAAGCAGAAGCAAAGAAGATAACAAACAAGCCTACCTTACTAGTACCGTTTGAGTACCAAGATTTTGGGGAATGAATTCATGCTAAAATCTTTGAAAAGTTTATATACAAATTTTTCAGGTTCTATGAAAAGTTTAAACCAAAGTTTAAGATACATACTCATCTAACAATGCAAAATCAGGAATTACAACGAAAATAGGATAATGCTTCCTACAAAGAACTCAAGTTCTAAACACAAACCTGGTTTCTAGAAAACATCGTACTTAGTTTCAGTCTTAAAGGAGACCTCTCGCAATCATTTCATCAAGAAATTGCACTGCCTTGTCGTTTTAATCTTTATAAAAACGGATAATTCTTTCATAAGTTGTAGCATTTGGATTGCATCCATTGTCTTTCATTTTTAACATCAATGTGAAAGCTTCATCAAACAAGTCATTGTTACAAAAACCCATGGATCATAATGGTATATATATAGACATCTAGATTATAGCCTTTAACATAAGATCTTCAAAAACTTTTTATGCATTCTTTAGTCTTCCACCTTTATACAACCCATCTATAAGAATAGTGTATGTGTACATATTTGGTTGAATACTCTTGTCTTTAAGTTTTTTTAATAATGCAATTGCCTTGTCACCACGATGGTTTTTGCATAAAGAATCCGATATAGAATAGTAAGTAATTATATTACGTGGTTGACTGCTATCGTGCATCTCATCAACAAGCTATAAAGCATATGAGATTCTCTCAGATTTGCACAAAAAGGAACTGTAAATCCTAATATTGTGAATTTTACAGTCAATATTCACAATGTTCTACTTCTCTAACTAACTAACTAACTAACACTTTTCCCCTAAATATTATGGACCTTGCTTTTAGGCCTCAACAAGCTAATTTACATCCGTAATCCCCATCAGATTTTACATGTATTCTACCTTTGTATTTGTAAAGATTCCAAAACAGTATATCAGGAATGGCAGCAATGAATCAAAAAGAATAGTCATAAACCAGAGCTTACGGTCTATCAGTTACAACAAGACAATCTGATTCATCCTGTTGGTCTCAATGAATATTGAAATGAAATTTTTATCATACAATTAACCATCATGATATTTACTATTGTTGAAGGTATTGGCTATGCAATACAGTTAATGCAAAAAAAATAAAAACCTAACACTCATAAGACAGCAATAATTTTAATATTCTACAAATTTCTCTCAAGTTGGAACTACCAATCTACCAATTTGTGAATTATAAACACACTTAACAAAATTGATTGAAATGATAAAATAATGTTGAAACATTGATTCAAATTAATAATGTTTAAATAGAAAAACATGTTACCTAGTTTCGGTTTAAAGAAGACCTCTCGCAATCATTTCCCAAAGAAGTTTCTCCGCTTTTTCATTTTCATCTTTTTCAAAGAGGGAATGAATAATTATTTCATAAGTAAAAGCATTTGGAATGCAGCCATTCTCTTTCATTTTTGAGAACAAATCCAACGCTTCATCCAACAAGCCCTTGTTACAAAACCCATGGATCATAATGGTATATGTATAGACATCTAGATTGTAGCCTTTGTCCAAAAGATCTTCAAAAATCTTTAGTGAATCCTTTATTCTTCCACTTTTACACAATCCATTGAGAAGAATATTATACGTGTGCATATTTGGTTGAATACCATTGTCTTTAAATTTTTTGAATAATGTAATTGCCTTGTCAACATCATGGCTTTTGCATAAAGCATCCAATATAGAATTGTAAGTATATATATCAGGTGGTTGGCCCCTATCATGCATCTCACCAAAAAGCTCCAAAGCATATGTAATTCTCCCTGATTTGCACAAACCATCAATGAGAGAACTGTAAGTTACAACATCAGGAACAATTTTTATGTACTGCATTTCTTTGAAGAGGTTCATGGCTTCATCCACCATTTTAATCTTACAGAGTCCATTAATCATGATAGTGTAGCTCCTAACATTAGGAGCCACTCCCCTTTGGACCATAATGTTGAGTATACTCTTAGCCTTGTTCACTTCATTAATTAGGATATATCCATCCATTAAACAGTTGTAAGTAACAATATCTGGTTTTATGTCTTTTTTCATCATCACGGCAAACACACTTTTAGCTTCTATCAACTTATCTTGCTTACAAAAAGCATCAGCCAATATATTAAAAGTATACACATCCGGGTTGATGTTTTCCAATGTCATTTTATATAACAAATCAATTGCTTCTTTTAATTGACCCATGATGCAAAAGCCACTAATTAAAGCAGTGTAAGTGACAACATTAGGAGAAATTCTCTTGACAATCATTTCAGAATATAAATCACATGCATCAGAAACAAGTTTATCTTTGCACATACTATCAATAATCGTGTTGTACATTACCACATTAGGTTGAACCAATTTCCCATCAACTCGTCTCAGCAACTCTAGAGCTGCTCTTGTTTCTCCAACTTTACATAACCCGTTGATCAAAGTCCCGTAACTAACTTGATTCAACTGAAATCCTTGTGCTACCACCTTGTCATGAAAGTGCAATGCTTTATGAACCTCACCTTTGAGACAAAAACCCTTGATGACTGTGGTAAAAATTATTGCATTTGGGTGATAACCCCTTTTGATAATCTTTGAGAAAACAGAGAAAGCAAAAGTGATATGACCCAATTGGCAAAAACAATTCATTAAGAGACTACATTTTACTAAGTCAGGGTTGATTCCCCTAACTTCCATTTGTTGAAAAAGGGAAATAGCAATTGAGTAATGCTTAGCTTTCACAATGGAACCTAAAATCTTGCCAAATTCAATGGGTGGTGGGGTAGGATTCTTATGGAGCAAAGAATTGAACAATGAAATGGCATTGTCAAGATGAGGATCATTGAATTGAGGGAATAGAGTTGAAGCTGAGAAGCAAAAAGAGGGAATGAAATTAAAAGGAAGTAATTTTTTGGGAATGAAAAGAGAAACAAACCTTAACCTAGTTGAAAACAAAAACATTGTTCGTTGCGGTTGCGGTTGCAGTGGCTGTGATAAACAAAACCTTCGAATTTTTCATGTTTGTATGTTACATATAACTGTCCAAAAGAACTTAAGATCGAACTCTCTTTTAAACAATCATTCTTTTAATATGTGAAGTAATCGTTTGGTTTCAGTATTTTATACATTGGTTTTATAACTTTAGTAGAAATTATATATTTTAAATTTAATTGTAATTTTAGTTCTAAAATATAACACTATTTGAAATTGGTTCATTTATTTCTATAATTTTGATTATTTCTTTTGATTTTTAAATTAAAAAATAATAATTTAAAATATTTTAAATAAAATGATATATGATACGATGATGTAGAGTGATTAACATTCATAAAATTAAAATAAAACGTCATGAAAAGTTAAATTTAAAATTTGTAATTTTTTTTATATTTTTAATTAAATGAATGAAATATAAATAATTAATGTATTTAGAAGATTCTATATCATAAAATTATATGTCACGTCATTTAAAATATATTAAATTATATTTTTTTTTAATTTAAAAATTCGATTGAGAAACTAAAATTGTACACTTTTAAAATAAAAATATCAATTTCATAAATTATTATAAATATAAGAATAAAAAATACCGTTAAGCCTATATTTTACTAAATAAAAGAGTGAATGGTAAAAACAGAATATATAAGTATTACTACTGATGCATTGAATGTTCATGACGTAAACTAAAGATTTAAAACAATTAATTAAATTTTGAAAAGCTTTTGAGAAAAAAAAATAAAAAATACTTTTTCCTGAAAAAATTTCGATTTTATTTCTGAAAAATAATCAAAATTTTTGGTATATACCATATAATACCAACTATAATCTTTATGCCAAATATGTGTACCTTTTGGTTCAAGTGTAAAAAAAAAAAAATCTTAAAACTTTTGTAATTTGAGAACTAAATGTATTGTGTCATTGTCTCTCTTAGTATCAGTAGAAGATAGTGACATCCATCGTTCAAAGCAATGACTTTTGTTTTACTTAAAAATAACAACAACAAAAACAAAAATATCACTATTTATATTTGAATTGAACTAATTAGATTGATCCGATTTAAAAATTATTAAGAACAAATTATAGTTTAGTTTTAAAATTTAAAATTAATTTTATTTAGTCTTTATAAGAATAAAACTTTTTTTTCTATGAAATAAATATCTTTTACACCTAACTATAGAAATTAATGTTTGAATTTTACTTTTAATAAAATACTAATGAAATTAATAATACTAATTATTAACATTGACCGTAGTAAAAGAAAATCTATCATTAAATTAACATTCCTATAATTAATATATTTCTACATTCATATTCTTTTTATTATTCATCCAAAACAAATCATCATCCACCTGCAAATAAATTGAAGTTGAATTTGATATTAAAAAACATCATCATAAAAAAATATAAGCAACACATGATTCAAACATGTTACAAAATTTATCATTAAAACACAATAAAAGAAATTAAAGAAATTTTGAAAAACTATTAAATCTGAATATAATCTCATAATCAATAGGTACCTTTTCAAAGAAGATGAGATCAAAACACTATGAAACCTATCAAGACACTTTTAATTATCACACATCTTATCACAGAGTAACATACATACTATATATACATAAAACTTATTTTTATATATATCCACAAACAACTGTTTTGATTAAAATTAAGCAACTATCATACTTCTTTGTAATAAAAAAAAAAGTGTTGGATGTATAATCATAGCTGATTAGCCCTTGTTGATTTATGTCGATATTTATGACTGATTAGTCGGGTTTTTTATGAGTGATTAGTGGGTTTTTTTATGAGTGATTAGTCGGTTTGTTTTTATTAAATTTAATGATTAATAATATAAATTATTATTATTGGTAAATGACTAATAATATTATAAAATAATTTATAAATTTATTATAAAATAACTTATAAAATAATTTGATAATAATATAAATTATAAATTATTATCAAATTGTAAAATAATTTATAAATTATAAATAATTGTAAAATAATTTATAAATTTATTATAAAATAATATTATTAGATAAAGAGCATTTATGTCGATATTTATGAGTGATTAGTCGTTTTTTTTAATTAAATTTAATGATTAATAATATAAATTATTACCATTGGTAAATGACTAATAATATTATAAAATAATTTATAAATTTATTATAAAATAACTTATAAAATAATTTGATGATAATATAAATTATAAATTATTATCAAATTGTAAAATAATTTATAAATTATAAATAATTGTAAAATAATTTTATAATATATAAATTTATTATAAAATAATATTATCAAATAGATTTTGGAGGTATTAAAGAAATTGTGGAAGAAAGAGGAAAAATAGAGTAGGATTGAAAGAAATTAGGTATTAAGAGCATGATTGAGATGGGAGAAAGGAGGAGAGGTCCACATCAACTTTTTGACTAATGTGGAAAATATTTGTATAGGTGGCATTCGATGGTGCGGTGGCATTCGGGAGGTTTGTTTTAAATATATATAATAGATTATAAATTATTATCAAATTGTAAAATAATTTATAAATTATAAATAATTGTAAAATAATTTTATAATATATAAATTTATTATAAAATAATATTATCAAATAGATTTTGGAGGTATTAAAGAAATTGTGGAAGAAAGAGGAAAAATAGAGTAGGATTGAAAGAAATTAAGTATTGAGAGCATGATTGAGAAAGGAGAAATGAGGAGATGTCCACATCAGTTTTTTGAGTCAGTTTCAAATATATATATATAATAGATAATAGATTGAGAGGAAAGAAAGGAGGAGAGGTCACATCAGCTTTTTGGCTGCTGTGGAAAATATTTGTATAAGTGACATTCGATAGTGAGATGGCATTCGGAGGTGTGTTTTAAATATATATAATAGATTCTTCCCCGCAACGCGTGGATTAGCTTAATGTAAGTTGTTATAATAAATGCACGTGAATTAAGAAAACTAATTAATTTGTCAAAATAATTTTCTTTTTTTCTTCAAAAGTACCCTCATTTTCTGTAACAGCAAAAGAAATCAATTAATGAAATAATTGCAAATAACATTGGTAAAACAAAGGAAACAAATTATAGAGAAATAAAATTGAAAAAATAATGCAAAATGACTTATAATTTAAGTTATATAGCGCTAAAATCATTTTTCTTTAGAATGTATAACAAACGGTCATATGTCTTATGACTTTAATTTAACTAACATTCTTAAGACTTATCGATTGTTAGAACAAACATTCATTGGTCTCTTCGTTGGAACACTACTTTGTTTTTCTTCTTCTTTTTCTTCTACCACTACATTCTTTTCAAACTCAATCCATATAATTCTTAATTATCAATTAATCATGGAAGGATCAACATCAAGATCAACTTCTTTCCATGGTTTTCTCCACCGTATGCGACACCCTTCGTCGATCGACCTCGTCCGAGCCATTAAAAGGTAATTAATCAAACATCTTTTTGTTTATGAATTTTCAATGTTTATGTTATCTTTTACTTTACTATGGATTGGTTTTGCATTCATTTGTTCAGTTATATTGATAGGATGAAAACAGGTTTATTTGTTAATGTGATTCTCTATTTGTTATTATTTTCTACATCTATGTACGTTTCATTTTATGATAATTTTGATAAAGGTGTTGCTTTGTTTTAGGTTGGACCATGAATATTTTTAACTTTTTTTCATAGTCTAAAATCAATATTTTAATATATGAAAAAACATATATTGTGAAAGATCAACTCCTTAAATAAATTTAATTATTATAAACGATTAGTTTTTGTAGTTACGTGCTCTTGGTTTTCTTAAAAAAATCTTAATTAATTTTCTACATATTTTCAATTATTTTATCTAGAATTAATTGGTGCTCTTGGTTTACCAAAAAATTCTTAATTAATTTTTTACATATTATCGTTTTTTTCTAGAATTAATTGGTTTCTATTAGTTGATAATTTCTTATTAATTGATAGCTTACTGAACAAAGTTCTTTTAGAACCATATATTAGATTAGCTTGCAACTTACAAGATCTTTTCAATTAAAATAAGTTAAATAGCCTTTGTTAAAGTTTATTTTGTTTTATGTATTTCAAATCTCGACTGAAACAATTATTTGATAGACTTTATTTATTTTCTTTCGAATTCCAAACAATCAGAACTCCTTTTTTCCAAAAAGGAAGATTAAGACAAAAAAAAACTGTATAATGTATTTAGTGCTAATCATAATTATCCTTACTAATAATTGCTTTCATTAGTTTCATTGTATCATTTTCATTTTACCAACCGAAACCTGAAAATGATGGAAAAAGAGTTCAAGACTTCTTTCTTTCAATGGAAGTTGCAATTAGAAATCATCCACTTTGGGAAACTGCCACTGAAGAAGACATTGATTGTGCCATGGAGGTACAATCACAACTAATTACATATATGCCATTGCGTCTCTAGATTTTGAATGAGATTTTGTTTTAACAAGTGGTTCAATTTAATAGTTATATGATTAATTTCTATGCACTTGTAAAATTTGACAATATATATCTTTTAAAAATGCATGTAATCAAATTATATTATCATGTTACTTTTGATAAAAAGGAGTGACCAATTTTAGTTTTTTAGATGAGTAAGAAGGAATTACTAGATATGAGTATCAAAAGGACTATTTTGGGGTGTTAATTGAAATAAAGTTACAATAATATATGAGGGACTAATTTGGCTCATTTGAAGGATGGATGAATTTTGATCATTTTATGATTTTGATAAATTAAAAAAAAATGAATATAGCGAATAAATTAGTCCGATAAAAGGATAATCACTATTATTTTACATGATATTAGAAGTCATTAATCATAAAAATTAAGGGATCCATTTTTTATTAATTGTCTTTATTTGTAATTGTAAAAGATCATTTCATAACTTTCCTCTTTTAGAGGACTATTTTGGGGGATACATTTTTTATAAAGGACATATTTGAAAATTTTAATATCTTGTTTCTCCATTCATATTATGGAACATACAAGGTTGTTGTGTATGTGTATATATAGTTTAATGCATATTTCATGTAGGTTCGGTCATGCTTCATTCTCTTATAACATTATAATTAGGCATTAATTAAGAAACAATATTATGTAATAAAATTGTGAAATATATGATTCAACTTGTATTGTATAGTTTTATAAGTGAGCTTGCACAAACACAAATAAAATTATGATCGAAGACATATTCAATGTTCGACATATGTCAGTGTTCTTTGACACATATATAGTTACATTCAATTACTTTCATTTAAATTATTACTGACATTAATATTTATATGTCACTGTTGTATCTATTGTCTGTGTCAATTATTCATATATTTTTATCTACAGGGATTAGAAAAATATATAATGACTAAATTGTTCTCGCGGACATTCGCTACTTCTCTTGAGGATTCAAAGATTGACCAAGAAATCTCAGAGAAAATAAGCTTGCTCCAAACATTTATGAAGCCTGAACATTTGGATATACAACCAGTTCTTCATAATGAAGCCTCATGGCTGGTATGTTTCATCATCATGATTCATGATTAAATTTTAAACTCTATGATTTTTATGAAAAATATCATTTTATTTCTAGTGAGTGATTACAGTCTAGATTATATTAGTTAGGCTTTGAGTCTTAAGACAAAATTTTATTCTGTCAATAGTTGTAGACTATTCTCATATTCCTTGCAAAACAAACTTTCCTTCATTAATCTTCTTGTGCATTAAAGTATGTTTGAACCAACTTATTTGAGAATATTATTCTTGATAAACATTTTTTAGATTGTATAAAAGAGTTTGTTTTTAACTTATTTTAATAAACTCTTCAGAATAATTCTTGAATACAGTTTATAATTTCTATTAGAAGAGTTCAAATTTATTTTAGCTTTTGTTATAAAAGATAGTTTATACACAAGATTTTATATGATAAATGTATAACGCTTAATTCTATTAAAGATGTAACATAAAACCATCCATCCAATAATATTCACATATTCTTCTTCATCTAAATAATATGTCGATATTTTGATCTTCGTGTAAATTACACTTCAAATTCAAAGGATTGATCTAATATAAAATCATTCAGATGCCTTTACCTAATAATATTGATCTTAGAATTTGATTTTGGACTAATTCAACTTTTACAATACCGAACTAGACATCAGAAGCGTGATTGGATAAAGGCTGACTCAATAGTGTGTGGTCCAGTAAATCTTATATAAATTTTGATTTCATTTTAAAATATAGGTTTGGCCTAATGCAAACCTAACAAAATCATATTAGACATCTGAAGCATAATCTAAGTCGTCCGATAGTAGGTGGCTCAATGAACTGATATCATCTTAGAATTTGAATCAAGTTTAACTCAATCCTTACAGAACCGGCTTGTAATGTGAGGAATGTCTCCCACTTTTAATGTAGAACTCTCAACAAAACTACACAAGTTAAATCCAATTCCATAAATTACATAACAAGATAAATTATTTAAATTGAAGTATGCTAGATTTCTTGATGATGTATACAATGACTACTTCCTCGGGGAGGTAGTACTAACACCATTTCCCTTTTTGCTATTCACAGCTTGCAGAAAAGGAATTGCAGAAAATGAATGCATTCAAAGCTCCACAAGAGAAACTCTCAAGCATCATGAATTGTTGTAGAGTTATCAACAATCTGCTGCTGAATGCTGCAATGTCTGAACATGTGCCAGCTGGAGCTGATGACTTTCTCCCTGTGCTCATTTATGTTGTCATCAAGGCAAGGCAAGCCCTCCTTGGTAATAATACATTCTGCTGTTTTTCTCAGTTTCAGTTTTTGAATAATGTGACCATTTTCTTTATAACTAGTAAAGATCTCTTGCAAGATTTCACAGATAAAGGAGGAAAAATGACATAAAACAGATGTGTGAAATTTCGCTATGACTTATTAGACAAGATTTTTCTTAGAATAAAGAAAATAAATATTTTGGATTAAATATATCTTTAAGTTACGATAAAATTGGAGTACTTTTAATTCATATTTAGAAACTAAAAGCACTCGGTTTTTATAAAAGAACTAAGATTACCCATTTTTTTAAAAGGTGGTGACTAAAAATTGATTAAAAAAATTATAAAAATTAAAATCAAAATGTAGACAGTGAAGGAATTAAAAATATATTTAACTCTATTATTTTTAAGTAAACAAAATCAAAATAGATTAGTAGCACCGACACTTTTGATATAATGCATGCTCAAGTGGCCGACACCTATCAGTGTCTGACACTGAGACGACACTAATACGTTGATTACATTCAATTAATTCATTTTCTCAAATTATTATTGATGTCGACGTATATGTATCGTGTCTGGTGTCCATGTCAATATCCTTGCAGAAGATAGAATTGCTAAGTAGAATACTAGAATGTAATGTGGCTTGAACCATATACATAAGCCTCTACTAACTTGATTATGGATTAATTCATGCTTGAGTTTTACTGACAAATGCTATTTTAGAATTTGGGTTCGGCCGAAATCAATCCTTACAAAATAGATTTGTACGTTTTAGCTGAGAAAGGTCTACCCTTATAAATACATTTTTTGGTTTTATATCTCATCCAATGGTAGACACTCTTAATAGGCTATATTTAGTATTATCATGTTGTATCAAAAATAGTAAGTAATATATTGCAATTTCAATTATTTTAGGCTACTACCCTTTGATCTTTTGATGTTAATTAGTTTCTTCCTTTTGGTTTGTTATTTTCAGGCCAATCCTCCAAAGTTGCATTCAAACCTTAAATTCATCAAGCTGTACAGAAGGCAAACAAAACTCATCTCAGAAGCTGAATATTATTTCACAAATCTTGTGTCATCCAAGACATTTATAATTGACTTGAATGCTAAGTCCCTCTCAATGGATGAAACCAAATTTGAGGAGTGCATGCAGGCAGCCAAATTGGCCAAGAAAGTCACAAATGAATTACACTCTAAAAATCAAATGAAACAGCAAGAGAAGAATGAGAGCAATTTTTCAAACAAAATGCATAACAAACTTGATGCTAAAGGTTATTTTAAATTGATTTCTCATTGAACTGATCTGCATGACAATCCCTAGTCATTCTTTTAGAACTTGTTTGAATAAAGAGTGATTCTTTTTTTTTTTACTTAACCCTCCGTTTCTCACGAGAAGGGCCCTGATAATCCGAAGTTCAGCTTTAAGGTATGTAAAGTTTGATCACGGATTGTTCCAACCAAAGTTTGAATTCGGGTACTTCCGATTCATCATTAACTGAAGTTCATTAATCATTTGAGGTCAATCAATTAACTAGTAAAGAGTTTAATTAACCACCTATTTAATAAGTTATTGTAAGAAGTTTAACCGAACACTTATTCATAAACAATTATTCGAAGTTTCTCGAAATAAATTATGAGCATGTAATAAGTTATTATTTTCATAAGTAACCAACTACTTATATCATGAGACAAACTTTAGTAAACTCTTCCAAACACAACTTGAGGTAGTTAGTTTGTTATTTGCTTCTATAGTTTTTAACCCTAATCACAATCACTTTTAAATTACCTTGCAGTTTTTCATGTTTTGCAACAAGGAACAAATTATCCGTACATGGAAGCAAAGAGCAAAGATCTAGCAATGGAAGATGTTGAAATATTACTACATCACTATAAGGATTTAGTTGCTAAGTACACAATCCTATGCAAAGCTATCAATTGCCTATCAGTGTCAGAGAAAGAACCATTGCTTCTTCAGTTAGAAATGCAAGGAGTCGCCACACACACAAATGATCAAACCAACTCACATCGAGATATATCAGAATAAGAAATAAGAATTGCATATTTGTATGTGAATTTATTATCATGGTTTTAAATTACGGGTCCGTAATCATAATTGTACCTGTATGTTGCAGACTTTGAAGTCTCCGTAGCGGTGTGACAATAGTAATTTAAACCTTATCGGTCACATATTACGGTAATATAAAGATTTGCAGTGAAATTACAATCTCAATTGAAAACCACATTTATTTACGATATTATATATAACAGGATAATCTTAATTGTGTCATAACTACCTTCATCCATCTTTAAATATTATTTCTCTTTTTATAAGACTATTTTTGAGATACCCCTAATTAATTTACATATTTTTTTATGATCAACAATAAATACTATAATAAAAAAATCAACTAATTTTCTCTAAAATAAAATTGTAAAAAGAATATCAATTACAAATAAATTAAATATTATTATTAACTTTCTTAATTTCTGCAATTTGTTCAAGGTTCCTATATTTAGGAACGGAGGTAATCCTTTTATATAATTAAGCAAACTTTAATGGTAAAGAATCTTGACATTGAAATATATCAAGGCCCTTTTTATTAGGCTCAGTAATGTAAAACAAAACATATACTAGCGTCTAGAAGGATCGTTGTATTATCGTATAAAAAATATTGAATAAATTAGTCAAGTGCTTCACTCATTTTGACAACATATTTGTCATTGTTGTATTATCGTATAAAAAATATTGAATAAATTAATCAAGTGCTTCACTCATTTGACAACATATTTGTTATGCCTCAAGATCTCATTTGCAACAATTGTACATGAAATATATGATCATAAATGATGTAGTATGGCTTTAAAAAATGAAATTTCATCAAATTTTGGACCAAAATTCTGTTTGAGGGACCAAAACTGGAGAGAAACAAAATGGAATGACTACTTTTGCAATTCAACTAAAATAGGGGGACCAAAACTGCAATTAAACCATGAAGTTATTGTAAACTGATATGTTGACATTTAATGAAGTTGTTTAATTAATGAATTTGTTTGATTCAACTGAATGGTTGCAAATATAATGAAGTTGTTTAATTAATATTGTCGAAATCCAAAATGATATCTAAAATATATATCTAAAATACATATCCAAATTACATTTCCAAAATAGATATCCAAAATAAATATTCAAAAAACAAATACAAATCTTAAGTCTATCTATGTCTCCTACGATATGGCACTACATGAGTCCAATCTCTACCACCACCCCTCTGAGATCGCAATACCAAAATTAATTCATTCACGAGTGTGATGCCATCAGGTAATACCAATTGTCGACCAAGAAGCTCCTCTGCAATTTGTATTGCTCGACGCTGCATTAAAAATACATTAATTAGTTACATGACTAATTAATTTAATAAAGGTATAAATTAAATGAATTTACCATTGTTTCATTTGGAGCATGATCATCATCGGCAGGTTCTGCAACCGAATAAGCTACATAGACTGATTCTCTACGAATGATATATGGATGAGAAATCCGACGAAACCAGTCAATGTACTCATTTGCGTAGTTTGCAGGTCTGTGTACAATTGTCCCAGCGTCAACTACATATACAACGTATTGCGTAAACATGATGTCTATTTCCTTTGGTGTGGTCGTCTGACCTACTATCTCCAAATGTGAACCAGGGATGGTTTGGACATGACCATATTGACGCAATACCCTATCTGGTAAGTGGGCATACATCTTGGGACCCCAGCGTATCCACCCTCTGAATAATGAAACAACTTCAAATGGTTGCTTCGGTCTATGCTCTCTGTAGGGTGTCCAACATATGTCATCAACATCAATCTCGTCTAGTGCTTTCCTAAATGGAATAACCAAACCTTTATCCCGTTTTGGCTTCCATCTAAGTTCTCTCGGATAGTCCTCATCATAAATATGAGATAGTCGACAACAATTCGCATATAATGCTGGAAACCACAAAATCAAGAAATAAATCAAACCAAAAAAGCAAGCGCAAATACCTGTAATAGTGTCAGATACCCTGATACTGTTCTAGTCTGATGCATGCTCGCTTCTCGAAGATTGTCGTATAGGTAAGCAAGCGCAGCAGTAGCCCATGCATATCCCCCGCATGAGTTGAGGTCTCTGAAGCATTCAAGGTAGGCAACACTCACTGCGAAGGCACTCTTGTCACTAAACAAGGTGCAACCCACCAAAAATAAAAGAAATGCCCTCACAGCCATCTATTAATGTTGATCAGCACATCACTGATGGTATACGTCAAGCAACCAACTATACCGAACAGTAGTTATTCGCGTCAAGTTTAACTCATCATATGCAGCAGCCAGACTAACCCCAAGAAGCTCACCCAATAATTTTGCAGCGTCATCCTTGTTAAATATATTAACGCTGAAGAATGCATCGGTGATGGGTATATGCATCATCGAAGCAACATCGTCCAAAGTAATGGTCATCTCCCCAATTGGAAGATGAAAGTTGTTGGTGTCGCGATACCATCTATCGACAAAGGCAGAAATTAAACCTTTGTCGATCATCTCGTAGCTGCATTTTAGCAATGTATATAAACCATAACTTTTAACAAGTTCCTCAACCTCTTGATTTTCAAAGACAACTTCTTTTAATTTATTTCCATTATTAAAAACCTTTAACCCTCCTCAATCTTGAAATAAATTAATCGAACAAATATAAGTTCAAACACATTAAGCAAATATTAAATGTTAAATTTGATTCAAAAATTTAACACGTCGTCTCATAGTCGTGTCGCAACATGATCCCCATATGTCCTTAAGACAGACCTGCAACCGAACCACCAGGACCTTTTCAGGTTGGGCCTCATCCGCTTGGGCCTCTTCTGCTTGTGCATGTTCTGCTTGTTGCTTCTGTAATCTTTGTTGTTCACGCAATTCACACTGAGCACGATGAGCCCGTGCAGAAACAGTTGGTCTAACACGACGACTGTCATCAGTCTCTTCGTCGAGTATAACACGACCCTCTCTATCAGTAAACATTGTGCGCACTATTTATGCATAAACAAATCATAATCATTATAAAAACAACATAATAATATAATATTTATGCAAGTCCAGAAACATAAGAACTCCATCAACTTACGTGAACTGAGTTCACGTACGTGAACTCTATCAGTTTACGTGAACTCCATCAACCTATGTGAATTGAGTTCACGCCAACCTACGTGATCTGAGTTCATGTACTTGATTTTAGTTCACGTAGCTGAACTCCATCATGTTACGTGATTTGAGTTCATGTTCATCACCTAAAAAACTAAACCCTACCATCAAACCTAGAAAACACCATCTTCACTCAAAAACAACCATTCAAAAATGTAGAGAGTTAAACCCATAATTCAAAATGATTAAATATTGCTTATATTGGATTTAGGGTTGAAAATGATTGAAGATTGCTTATTCGATTGAAGAATGTAGATGATTGAAGATGAAGGTGTTAGGTTAATGAAGATGAAGATGATGAAGTTAAAAATGATGACTTAATTGAATAAAGAGAAAAGGGTAGTTTAGGTATTTTGAATTTAAAAAAAAAATTTGAGGAGTGTGGGAAGCAAAATTGAAACATAATAGTATATATCCATTAAATCCAAACTTATAACTTAACTTTAGAATGAATAAATGGCTAAATTGAACACTCGTTTCTTTCCATATTAAAATTGGTCTTTACTTTTATTTTCATTTTATTTGGAAAAATACATAATACAACTTGGATGATGTTAAATGAGTAAAATCAATGGATTGAAATTGTTTATGACATAAATTCAATCAACCAAATTAAATTAAATCAATTACAATTCAAAAGAAACTATTCAATGTGGTTGCATTAAAATTGAATTCAGATAAATCGATTGCATGAGAATAAATAATCGATTCAATTTTGCTTGTCGAAAGAAAAATAATCAATTCTATTTTACATAGTAATCGATTTCATTTTAGTGTAAAATCAATGGATTAACCACTAAATCGATTACTTATAAATTAGTAATGGAATAAATTTTTTATTCTTCGTCTTTCAACTATTGCCAACATAAATGTCTTTCAACCACAATATTGTTAGAACATTGTGGACATTGATTCAATCATAGGTTCTTCAGCATATTTCATTTTAGGAAGTCCACAATATAAATTTTTTATGACAAATTGCAAACATATACTTAATATCAAAGCATCGTGTTCGCTTGTATAAGAAAGAATATTCCATCCTAACTAAGCAACCGTGTGTATAATGCTCCCAGTACTTAATCCACAAATTATTTTCAGCTTATAAATATTATCCAAAATATTAGACTTCCCACTTACCAAGTCATAATGTATACTGATCATCATGCTTTTGAGAATAATCCTTACATGTATATATATTCTTAAATACCGGAACATATGGTCCAGAAAAAAGATGTATAATATGTTCAGACTTAACCTAGTAACAGTAAAAAATGCTAGCGAATCAAAAGTAATACTTTATTATCAGGTAGTATAATAATAAATAAAGTTAGAACAAGATATGCAACAAATCTTGCTTATTTATAAACTCTACTTGCACAATGCCAATAGACCCAACTTATTAATGGAACAGCCACATTCGATAACTTCAGTACTGCAGCTGTTATGTGATAAATAGCTTTTGTATCATTCACAACGATATACACCTGCGGGCTTAGTCACTTGATCAATCTTTCACCACTCCTAGAAAATTTCTAAGGATGCAGACACCTACGATGAGCTTTAGTGGTAGAAAATGTACCATTCACGAATGTTTCAAGTAAAATCAAGCAACTACCTGCGCCTAATGGAGCTGGATATCCTGTAATTCATCCACTTGTAAAAAACAAAATTTACTGTAGAGGGAACTCCTTCTGGAGAAGGTCCAGATTCCTACTATCACAAGCTTCAAACATGTCATTCCTGGAGGCACAACTGGAAAATGGGGGATAGAAGTTTAAGTCACAGGAATATAAATTTAAAAACTAACTTGTATTATCTCTATCCTACTTGCCACGTCAAATACTGTTCAACTTTTCATTGTTAATGTATCTTGAAGTCATACCTCAATGAAATTCTTAAATATTGCCATGCATTCTCTGCTTTTGGATTCATGGCAAGCGCTCGAACATAATAACGAATAGACTCATCATACATGCCCTGTAAAGAAATGCAGAGGTTAATAACAAATTAGTAGTTTAACAATATGGTTAGAATGCAGCATATTAATCACAAAAGTGAACACCCCTTTTATTCTTCCAAGCGCCCAAGTGGTATTAATTTGGTCCTCCAACATTAAGCCCTATGAAATGGTCCTTCATTGTTGAATTTTGTCATCAAACCGGCCCCCCAGTTATAAAAAACCAACAATGAACACCAATGCTAAGGCGGTAAAATGGATTTTCAAGGATTAACCAAGAAATTCCGTACTCAAACTCAGGGAACTCAATGGTTGAATGAACTCCCGTCATGAAGAATAAATGTTGAGAACCAAATCGAAATCACTTGTGTGGTTTCAAAACCAATATATGAGCTCACCTAAACACACTAGGATACAAATATATTGAAGTAATGACATCAATGTTTCAAAAGCTTGTCATTGTTACGATAAAACAATGAGTCGTCTACTTTTACACGACACCTTCATTAGTTTCTACTTATACTCATTATTTTCTACTCAACCAAATTCAAAATATGCTTAATTTAAAACATAATTGATTTTTAAATAAGATTTTTAATTATTATCGAAAGAAGAAGGGTGTATCTTGGCACAATAGTAAGGTAAATAACCGACCTAGAGGTCACGAGTTCAAATCCTAGAAACAGCCTCTCCACTTGCAGGGGTCAGCAAGATATTTTCTAATATTCTTAACATATACATTGTTGTGTAGTGCTTCGTAGCGAACAAAGAAATCCAGAACTATCAAAGTTGAATAGTTCAACTAGAGTAACTAGAACTATCAAAGTTGAATAGTTCAACTAGAGTAACTGCCATATACCACAAACATAACAAACTGAAAATTTGACAAGCCTTATTCTTCTTTATATTGAATAAAATTTACGATAAAAATAAGCTAAAAACCGAGCAGAGAGTTTACCTGGTTTGCATAACTGATACCCATATTTGCCCAAGCACGAACATAATTAGGCTTTAAATCTAGCGCCTGGAGTCAATAGAAAAAAAAAACAAAATACCATTAGAGAAGCATAAATTACATACAGAAAATAGATAGCATATTTTATATACTTGAAAGTGGGAATAATCTCAACATAAACAAACGGATAAGGATGTGAAAATAAAACAAAGTTAAAAAAAAAAGAATCAAATAAAAAATACATCCAATCTCTCCAAATACCTATCAATAAAATCTTGCACTAATACAGCCGCCTAATAATCAAGAGAATACCTGGACAGAGCAGCATCTCACAGTAGACATGGAACAGTTTATGTTTTAGGAGATGCATACAACAACAACAACAACTTCAGTCTTTTCTCACAAGATGAAGTTGACTACATGGACCAAACAACACCACAATGTCCAATTGTAGATCACGTCTACTGATAATCATTTAAATCTAAATCACAAATGATTTGGCATATAGTTTGTCTTTGTCTCCAACTAAAGACTTATGAATTACCCTCCACCTGATCTACTCTCTTTACTAGGACTTCTAAACTCTGCAGGCCTTATAACTGTTTGTAATATTTTGCATTAAACTTGAGTGGCACTTCTCTATCACAAACAACGCCTGAAACACTCCCCCACTTTGTCTGCCTGAATTGGATCCTACAGTTTACACCTCCCTCTATTTCATTAGCATTTTGCATTACGGACTCAAGATGCTCAAGTATACTCTCCAATGTTCATTTTTAAGCTAGAATTAGTCCTTGCTGTACTCAACTTACATTCCTTGGTAATCCAATTTACTTCTGCTTACACAAGGGTAGTACATACACAAGTCCTAAATTCCAATACTATGATAAGCCAAAAGGAAGTTGATTAGATATTCTAAATTTCTAATAACATCCTTATTCTTCACTTAACAACTCCACTAGGAACATCAGTACATATACAGAACTATTAACCAATGATATACTAAAATAAGCAAAGAATGGATTTTGAATAGAGTCAAGACCCCAAACTTATATGACAAGAAATGACCGCCTCATAGTCATTATAAGTTACATTTTAATGTCATAAACTACATTAGAGTTACTTCCAAATCAAAATTGATTTCACTTCATACCTGTTGATAAGCCATTATTGCATCAGCACTTTGAACACTGTTTGCTTGTGTTGCACCAAGCTTGTTCCAGAGAGAATAGTCCTGCGGCTTAAGTTTCAAAGCTCGTTCAAAAGATGCAATGGCTTTGTCAAATTCTCTGGATAAGTTGTACAGGACCCCAAGAACTATGTGAACATCTGCATCATCAGGCGAGATTTCAGCTGCTTCATTGAATAATCTAGCAACCTGCAAAAAGGAATATCAATCTTTCAAAACTAACAATAAGCTATATTAGTTTATGTATAAATATTGCTAAATAAGTGTTTCAGTATGTTTGTCAGATAAAACTTGGCTTCAAAACGAAGTGAGAAGCAGGATGAGATAATGGGCTGGGAGAATATGTTAATACACTATTTAACCCTTAACTTGTGTATAACACTATGGTTTTGGTGTTTCTTGTTGGTTTACAAGAAAATATCTTATAGTAACTCAAAGTATGATTCATTCTTTGACTGTACAATTTCCTAGGTTCAATGGTAGAACTTCTAGTCAAATACAAGTCCCTAGTATTTGAATGTAATTATTGTAACCTCATTATAAATAGAAGATGTGTGATCTTGTTTGACACACACAAAAATCACATATTTTACAATTATATTAGTGTACTAGTATATCACATAAGATTAGTTACTATAATACCTAGTTATTATCATGATTTGTTTTTAATGTCCTTATTTATTTAGAATTAGGAGTCTTGTATCTCCATAAATATGGGTTAGTGTTTAATCGTTGGTATCAAGTTATTAACAATAATATTTAAGTCTCATTATTTATCTTCTTTTATCTAAAAGCTATAACGTCAACATACAACAACAACACAGTTGTGTCTCACTAGGTGGAGTTGCCTATATGGACATATCTTAATCATAATTTGTTTTTAGCAAACATGATAATGAGGAAGCATTCAATTCCACTCACATCAGCATAGAACAAAGAATCAGAAATCTCGGGTGGGGCGATTGTTCCATATTTTGGGTGATTCCGTAGCCATCCAAATAAATACTTTAAAGCAGCATTTTGCTCCAGTTCTGCAAATACCAACACATGTTCAAAATATTTTTATAAAGGAATACAATATTAAAGCCTACAAGTCATTTGTGTCAATGCTTGCAATAACAAATTCACTAAAATAGAAGTCAAGTACAAAATGGACTATAAGAATCCAAAGCATGAACAATAGGAAGCAAAGCAAATAAAAGTATATTAGCTTCTCAAAAAAGCTCTTCAAGTACAACCCCTACAACTTCTATTGAAGAAAAACTCAAAAAAAAAAAAAGAAAGAAAGAAAATATGAGCAGAATTGGACACATTAAGTCAATTCAAGCATCAAACCTTGGTATGACAAAGCAGCTTCTGAATGAACTAATATTAATATCCTATTTACAGAATATAACTTATCAAGGTAATATAACTTATCAAGGTAATCAGTCAGAAGCAGTCACTAACCATTTGTATGACTGACACCAAGAGCAAGAAGCACCTCCAAGTTTGTTGGATCAGCCTCCTGTGCACGCATCATAGCTGCAATCGCCTGTGTAGGGTTGAAAAGTTTTTATAAAAACTATAAGTTACTGTTTAAAGAAAACATCTATGATAAAAAGTGGTTGATCAATCGTAGTAAAATCAAGATGAATGCAGATGACTAAAATGTATAAAAAGCAACGATAGTTCCTGTACAAAAGGACAAGGTAGAGGAAGAAAGCAGAGTGATGGGATTTACTAAATAAACAACAAAGAGTTACTAAAATGATGCTATAAAGCATATACATGAAGGATTGAGACAAGTTTTCACATCAAAGCAAGATTTTGGAGGCGGAAAAATAGCTGAAGAATAGGTCATGGAATAATAAGATTCCTGTTTAGTTCAACCCACATGCATCTTACCACTTATGCAAATACCCATTTAATATTAATTTGGTAAACATGAAATGGTCAGCAAAAATAAACTAACTGAAACAATTTATGCCAAATGAAGCATAAAATTATTACTGCATATGTTGAACAATCGCTTGATAGTAAATAAAGAAGCAAATTAGAATAGCATATTCAATTGAACACAAACACAGTCTATGCTATCGACAGTTAAAATATAAATACAAAGATATTGATGAAAATTGTTAATTCCATAGAAAAATCAGTACAGCACCATTTTAGTGTATTATGATTGTAGAAGTGAGATAGTAACATGTGTCGTTACAGTATACACAAATAGGGGAGCTTATTATAAAAAAGGCTTCCTAACCTGTTGATCATCGTCATTTTCTGCATGTGCTATTCCAAGTAGTCTCCATCCTTCGGCATTTTCAGGGTTTTTCAAGACTTCGGCTTCTAATGCTAGAACTGCTTCACTTAAAAGCCCTTTCCTGAAGAGATCTTGGCCTTCTTTTAGTGGATTTGGATGACCGACATAAGGATTTAAATCTGAAAACACATACACGCCCCTTGAACTATCCAACCGCTGCTTGGCAGCAATTTGCTCATTTACAAACCTATATATAACCAACAAAGATCGATTAATTCAAGGGAACAACCTTCAAACTGGCATGTAAGAATTTCAAGTTTAAGGGGAACATATGTGGGCACAACCCAAGTATATGTAGAGTTAGAATATACAACAATTGCGTATAACTTTTATGAATTATGCAATTCAATCTGTAGAAAAGATTGACTTACTCATCATATGCGTTAGCCCAGTTATCCGAAGAGCCTTCCCCAAAGACTCCTTCACCAACCTGCTGACCAAATTCCTCTGCCCAGTCATTAACATGCAACTTTGAGAATTCATCAACCCACTGGTCATCAACTGCTCCATGCTTTTGTCTTTCAATTGAATATTCATTCGCCCACAGTTCAGGTCCAACTCCGGACAAAGCCTTAAATCCACAATCAGCATCCAAATTAGAGAAAAAGGACAAATCAATTAATTAATCCTACTTTTTTTTCATTTTCAACATTTTATATTTACAATACAAATCAAGATTCAAAAGTTCAAATTAATCAATTGGGAGATGTATCTCGGATTTGCATAAGTATAAGAGTGGCTAAGTGCATGGAGCTCCCACTACTTTGGACTCTAGGCGGGTTCATATATATGTAGTCATACCCCCAGGGTAGAGAGGCTGTTTTCATTAATTCTTAGACCAAGTCACTACAAGACCTTATTGTTGCACCAAGGCTCAACTCTTAAATAAAATTTAAATGAAATCTAGATACAGAAAAACATCCAGTACTGCATTCAAAAGATTGCACAATAGCTTGTTCACACCGGTGTAGGCACGCACAAGTAAGAACACCAGCAAGTCTACAATGTTTAACGACCAAAAGAAGGACTCCTCAATAACTCAATAGAACCATGCTAACACCCGTTTCCATGGCTAGGACTCCTCAAGAACTCAATAGAAAACTTGGATAACATTTCTGAAGAAAAGGTGGAGTAAAAGCATTTACAGGCCAGGAAATATCCTAATCCCTCCCAGTCAAAACCTTCAAAATCTCATGTAAGTAAAAAAGCCACCCAACCCAAAAGTATTTTCCACACAATATTCTGAGATAGGATTGAATTCTAAGACTTTCTGTTTTGCTTTGTTAATGGGTGTTTTAAGAGTGTTTCGTTTTCTGACTTCTATAGAAATTGGATAGCCTTGCCACATTTTTCCCACCTGTTTTGGAATGTTTCATATCTTCCCTTGATCTGAAACTTCATTTTTTTTTTCTAATGCATATTTTTTTATAATGAGCCTAAGTAAAGGGATCAAGTGTTCAATTGGTAGTTGTTAATCGTCATATTAGTACAAATAATTTGGAGTTTAAAGTCAGCGTTATGGATCACAACTAGGAAGGTCGCTGTTTACAATCTCACTTATTTTCTGCCTCGACCTCTCCTGTTCTTCATTACTTTTGTCTCATCTGGTCAAATAGTAAACAAAAACTACATCCTGATAAATATTAGTTTTTTTAATTGAATATAGGCGCCAATCGATAAAACACTAGCAAATGAATATGGTTTCCAGTTTATTGGACATGCCTTATCATTTAAGAATTCACCAGCCCATGCATCACCACGATTATATTGCTGCTGATATTCTGCTGCCCAATCTCCAGATGTGGGTAATGCAGTCTCTTTAACTTGATTGTCATCGATAATCAACTCACCACGACTCATCTTTGATACAAATTGAAGGAACTTTGAGTTCTGCATGCCAAAAGAACATGTTGAAATTGTATATTTCAGGTTTCATAAAGACGAAATAATTCTTACGAGAGGATAAGATATTTTGCTTGGCAAGGAGACTAATAAAGCACAATAGAGACAAGCTCATTAACACAAAGCTTGTTATTCCCTCCATGCTTTCAAGGACATCCTTTGACAAAATTATAGCATTACACCTACCGATAGTCTAACAAACCAACCTTATCTCATAAAAGATTTAAGAAAACCGTGAGAATTCTGCACCAACAAAAAACACTAGAGAACAACATAAACAGTAAACCAGCATAGAGCTTTTCTTTTCTCTCAATCTTGAAATCTCCTTTTTCTTCATCATAAATTTTGATATCACTAGCTGTTTTATTAGGAAGAAAAACATACTCACCAGCCGAAGCACAAGAGAAAAATAAGAAAAAGAATGATGCAATGCAAGATGTCAACTCAAGAGAACCATCCACTTATCCAGTTCTTTTGAGAAAGGGCAAAGAAAATTCATGGCAGGCGCCTTTAGCCTTTACACTAAAGGAGACCAAGAATACCATACTCTATCAAAGAGTGACGGCTACGATACCGTCACGAAACTCGAGCATTACAGTCTATTAAATATCAGCATATCACTAGAATATTGTTCCCATTAAATTACTTGTTTACATAACAAAAAATTTGTTTCTAGAATAAACTTCCCTCATCTGATAAATGAAGGATAGTTGATGTTTGTTAACAAGTTAATTATTGAAACTCTTGTTGTCCAAACTAACCTAGATGATTGAATCTTATACTTTTTTGATGTTTTCTGCCATGATACCTCACCACCATAATTACGTCCACTAACACCCACCATAGTTATATCCATTAACACCAAGTGATCTTTTCCTTGATGTAAATAACTATTAGCACTGAAAATACAAAATAAATTGCATTCAATCGAGAAATTGAGTACCCTTTAATGCAACAGACAAAAATCATGCATGACCTAGATGTGTCTTGACCACCTGAGATTCAGGTTAATGAGCATAATACATAGTAATGTGCCTTAAAAATGTCAGCTTCATCCCACAGTCAGAAAATTGTCAAATTCAATATCTATCCACAATATTCACAGTGAAAAGAGAAAATTAATCCAACAGGCAAAAAAATTATTGGACTTCTATCTTCTTTAATCCCGTGTAGTCTTAATAACACACTTGATTGCGATTATTAACATGATTGCTTGTGAAGTAGAAATTTAACAGTCAAGAGAAGTGAATAAACCTGAAATTTAGGGTCAGCATTTTGAGCCAATGTATTTGCAAGCATACGAGTCTGCTCCATTGCAGCAATGTTTGGCATATTCATACCTTGCATTTGACCTACTGATGACAATTGAGACTGCAAGATGTAACCAAGAAAAAATAATATCAACAAAACGATTGAAAGTTGATTAAAAATAATAAAGATTCAACATTGAGAAATCAATTAATAGAATATTTACAAATACCAGTATAATCCTAGCCTATGGATACCAGCATCAAGACCGGTGAAAAAATAAGGTATTGCATCAAACAAATTATGTGGATACATGCACACGCATGGCCGCACACATAAACACCCAAAAAATTATGCTTTTCTGTTATAGGCTACTGTTTTATTTCATCACTTGATAAATTGGATCCCTCCCATTTTGAACATTCTGATCGAAATCATAATAATCTCAAAACAGAAAAGAAATCAAACTGCCACTCTGCCAGAGATATTCTGAAGCCATTCATCTCAGCTCTTTCTTTTGATGTGTGTGCTGAGCACAGGAGATGGGCACCAACATCAAAACCAATGAAGAAATACTATGAAGAATTATTTTGGAAGAAAGCTATTGCTGAAGAAAGCGTAATGTTGATTGTGAAGCGGAAACTAAAAGGAATAGCCATACATGGTACATGGTAGAAGAAACAACATATTTGGCTAGGAAACCCTAAAATTCAAACTTGCTAATTGAGACCAAACTCAGGAAGCAATTTTCATCAACTAATTATAAGATGTACTTATTCAGTTATTTGGGAGATTTAATGGACCGGCCAGAAATAGGCATTCCATGACTAAAATTAATTTGAATTTAGCGTTTGTACAGCTTGGACCCAGAAACATGAGGGCAACCCTACAATGTTTGCTTTAGTAGTCAGCTCAGCATTACAAGATTCCTCAATAAAGAAAAAAGGGTTTGAATTGCATGTTACTGATAGTTTAAATAGCATGCTTATATACATTTATGTGTGTCACATGAAGGGAATTAAAATTATAACAAGAAATAGAACAGTGAAGACTTCTCACATTTTCAAATTCAGAGACCCAACCATTTACACCATGCTGTTGCTCAAATGAGTTGGCCCAAGCATCGGGATTATCATATCTTTCCCTATGTTGACTATATTCAGAAATCCATCCGTCTGCAGCATGAGCACCATGTATCAGGTTGCCTTGAGACTCATTCCAATATTCGTCAAGCTCCCTAAATCTTTCAGGCATAGGTCCCTTGCCACGGACATTGCTGTCAATATCTAGAGAGCACAGAAGTGCATTTACCTAAAATGTAATACATGTGATAAGTCTAGAGATACACAATCAAGTCAATATAAAATTAAGGATGACATTGCAACAAATCTAGATCCAACACATCATCATTCCACATGCTTTATAAAACAAGATTAGAGGAAATCATATAAAGGTATCCATGATTCATGAATCAATTTCCTTACTTGGGCATGGATAAATTCTTCACTTTTATCTGCAAATAGATGTCTGGCCATTATGCTGCTACGGTCGCGTATACATTGTTTATCACCTTCAGATAAACCCAATACTGGAAGAGGGGCAGGATGAAAAGGTATTCCACCACGACTGCTGTCAAGAAACGAGTGCAAAAAGGTAGATAGAACTCTTTGCGGTGTCCCTGAGATATTGCAAAGAAAACAATATCACTTTGATGTCTCTTCTTTTATGTTAGCCATCTAAAAGCAACAAAATAACATCCCCATCAATTTGATGCCTCTTCTTATAAGTGTTTCACTTTTAACAAGCATTTGGAAGAGCTTATCTTACGAAGTAGACATTTTTGTAAGTATTTTGAACATCTTATGAAAATATCTCATAATATGCTCATAATTGCTTTAACTTACTTTCATAAGCTCCTCGTAGTAGCTTACAGAAATAACTTTATGCAAAGTTTCCCTCACATTCCCACTTCAATGACAAGAACAACTTATGCAAAAGCATTTCTACGATAAAAAGCACTTAATGAACTTGTTTACTCAAACACAAACTTAATAAAACACAAAACAAGACAGTCCAAATGAAGTTTGAAATTACCATCCAGTGTGGGTTGATGAAGCTGTGGTGGAGGTTGTCCCCTGCCATCATAGAGTCGGAGTTGATTTCCATCACGCTGTATTTCATCCCACGTTTCTTCAAACCCACCAGCTCCCGCAGACCTAAACCTATTCAAAAACTCCGAACCCTACACCATTCCAAAATTCATATTCATATTCAAATTCAATTCAAATAAATAGGTATTTTAATCATAATTATTATATCAGTTAGTAAGTTTGAATTTAATCATAACTACTTCCAATGTCACACATATGATTGGTTGTAATTTGTTGATAGCATAAACCTTTTTTACTAGGGTGGTGTGTCGATCAATATTAAATTCAATAAATAAACAAACTAAACTCACTCATTCATTCAATTTAGATAAAAGTCAACAAATACACAAACATAAACATAATCATAAAGCATACTTCCAAACCCTACACCATTACAAAAATCAATCCTTTTCAAACAACAAAACAAACCAAATTAGTTAATCCATTCATTAATTCAATTTAGGTACTACAAGTTAAAAAATTAACAAATACAAACACAAAAATATAAACAAACCAAATTCATTCATTCAATTTAGATACAAGTCAACAAACACAAACACATACACAAACATAAACATAATCGTATAACATAATTCCACCAACACTACAACAAAATTCAATCCATTTCAAATAAGCGAACAAACTAAATTAATTAATTAACTAATCCACTCATTAATCCAATTAAGATAATACAAATCAACAAACACAAAACATAACCAAACATAATCCAACAAACCTGAGAATTAGCATCAAGAAAAGGTTTATCGAGTTCAGAGCCAGGTAGCTGAGTAAGAAGAGGTTCAGAGTAAAATTGCGATGCGATACCAGTAGAATTCGACGTAGGAATTTCCTTCAACCTCTCCTATTTAACAATTAATCAATTAAATTAATTACGAATGAAATTGGATAATAGAATAGTTGAATTGAATATGAAAAGACAGAAAAAGAAGAGAACGTTAGGGTTTACCTGAGTTTTGGAGGAAGAACCGATGAGAGCGTTAGCGAGAGAACCGAGAGGGTTTTGCGAGGAAGTAGAAGAAGAAGGGTCGGGGCAAGAAGTAGCACCTGTTATAAGATCACGCATCGCCATTTTTTATCACTATGTAAATAACTAACTAACTGAAATTCAATTGAATTTTGAATCCTTTGATGAATGATAGCTGCGATTCTCTTCCTTTCTTTCTATCACTCGTCAAAAGTGATTCATTTTTTTGCTGTTAGGTGCTGCTGCTGGCTTTTGTTCTTTTTTCCTTCCTCGCCATATGTGTGTTATTATTGTTATCTCTATATCTCTATTCTATGATAATATAATTAATAATTAATAAATGCTTCTTTGTCATTTTCTAGGCAATTTTCATTTTATTTTATATTCTATAGAAAAAAATTAGGACAGCTTAATTTATAATTTTTATTTAAACAATAAAATAAAACTAGTGATAATAATATAAAAGGAATAGCATCTCATTTTTTTATACGTGATTTTATGAAAATTGTTTTGACTTAACTTTATGAAGTTTAAAGTCACTTTAAAAGTATTTATATGATATAAATACAATTCTTGTCAAAGTATACTTCTGAAATCATGCATGATTTAAAAAGAAAAAAAAATGTGGAGAGTGAGAAAAGTTTATCCTTATTTTTTTACTAAATGAACATTTATCTTAAAAACTTGGTGAAGAAGTATTTAGATCACAACTATTTTCTTCTTAATTGCATTAATAAAGTCTCATTCTTAGAGTGGACATCTTTATTTTCTCCATTTGTTAAAATGAATTAAAAGTATTAATCTTTATGAATAATTTTTATGATAAAATAATTTGAAATGGGAGTTTTAATTTTAAATTACTTTAAAGTATAGACATTAGTATTTGATTGTTAAAATTGTGGTTTTTATCAGATAAATTGTGTGGATTTATAAAATAAAAATGATTTATGATAGAGCTGTTAATATGTTTTGTAATAATTAAAATTGATTTTTTTGTTAAAGTGTCTTTAATTTTTATTGTTAAATTTTTAAAAGTTAGCTAAGAAAATTTTAGGGATCCTTGATGTTTGTTATATTTGAATTTTAGTTCAAAATAAATATTTAAAAAATAACATTTTCTCATTCTTTTATTGGATTTGTCATGAGACACTTGTGACAAATATGGACTCAAAATCTTTTTATTATTACTTGTTTGTGTGTTTGCTAATTTGAGAGAAATAATATCTTTAAGAATATATTCAAATGGTGTTTCTTAATTTATGATATAATAAAGTTGTAATTATTTAATTAAAGAAAATTCTTGTGCAAGGTGAACCTTAAGCTAACACTAAACATTTGAGTATGAATTAGAGATATATCACTTTTGATACTAAGTGAGTATTAAATTAATTTGTGAGGTGTAATGTATTTGGAGCAAAAATTGTTGCGTATGAACCTTAATAATGACACTCATAATGATAATGACACCAATTTATTCAGGATGACAATACTTCGAAAAGACAATATGGTTCAAAAAATACTCAACGGAGAGTATTGAATATGACACTCTATAGAGTATTTGTCTAAGGGTGGGATATTGTTTAATAGTGTGACTTTTTGCTCTATGGGGTGATGATATTCCAAAATCATGCATTGAAATATTGTGTAACAAATATGACTTATGCAAGTTGATTTGTATTTTTTATGTTTTGTAATTATAATTGTTCAATGAAATATGTGATTTATTCATAGTACTTGCAATAATAAACATGCATAATTACTTTCATAGTCCTTTAACTCAATTTTAGGTAACTATTAAGTCCTGTATCTTGTTGGGGTTGATTGCAAGTCCCACATCCTTTAGTGTGGGAGAATAAGGAGAAAGCCAAGGCTATATATTGGGTTTTGGTCCTTTGTTTTCAAATGCACCAACACCAGTCAACAATAGCACTTTAAGCTTGTATCTGATTTAGTTTAAATATTTGCTTTGTAAAGAGTGTGGTTGTACTGGGGTATTGAGTGTGGGTGAGAGAAGTCTATGTGTTGTAACAATTTTCATATAGTGTTAATTCTCTGAGAGAAGTCTATGTGTTGTAACAATTTTCACATAGTGTTAATTCTTTGGTTGCCGGTTTAGGCAGCGACCATGGTTTTTTCTCCGGTTTTGGAGTTTCCACGTTATATTCTTGTGTTGTGATTGTGTCTTGATTCTTTTGAACTTAGGCTGCTATGCTATTTTTCCCAACAACTGGCATCAGAGCTCTTGGTTCGGAGGTTCGGTGGGATAATTTTTCTTAGTATGCTCTGTGGTTGCAGCTTTGTCTGATCTTCCACATCAGAAAAGAATTATCCTTGGTATTGTTAGGGGAAAGGTGATACTGTGAAAGTGCTGTTTAGGGAGGTTCTAGCTAAGGAAAGACTTGGTATTTAAGCGTGTCTATTGTGACCCACCTCTCTTTCCTGGGAACTTACCTGGTGCACAGTTTACAGTCTGCGTGCAGCTGCTATGTCTTATTCAAGCATTATGAAGTTTGACATAGAGAAGTTTGATGGAAGAATCAACTTTGGCTTGTGGAAAGTACAAGTCAAGGATGTGCTTATACAATCAGGATTACATAAGGCGTTGAAAGGAAAGTCTGGGCATGTGAAGAGAAATTGTCCAGGTGAAGCAGAATCTGAAAAAGACTCTGAGACAAGTGCTGGCAATGTCTCCCTTGTTTTGGGAGATAATGGTGACATCATCTAGAAGATAAAGTTTGTCCTTATGGTATTTCCGCTATACCATGAAAAAGGACAAGTTATTGCTAGCGGATTCAGAACAGCACACGGGCATTGGTTGGCATTGATGCAAGGTGTGTGGTGATGTGTCGATGGCTGAAGAACTTACTGGAAGCCAACATGGGAGTTGCACCATAAATTTCAGCTAGGTTTCGACATGAGAAAATTCTTGGAATGGTTTAGTTCCAAGTGGAGAAAATTCTTGGGATGGTTTAGTTCCAAGTGAAGTGTACTTTTTATGGTGGAGTATGATTGTCGATAAGACAATGGAAGCGGAAGTTGTAACTCTTACAATCAAGGTGGAGATTGTTGGGGTTGATTGCAAGTCTCATATCCTTTAGTGTGGGAGAATAAGGAGAAGGCCAAGGCTATATATTGAGTTTTGGTCCTTTGTTTTCAAATGCACCAGCACCAGTCAACAATAGCACTTTAAGCTTGTATCTGACTTAGTTTAAATATTTGCTTTGTAAAGAGTGTGGTTGTACTGGGGTGTTGAGTGTGGGTGAGAGAAGTCTATGTGTTGTAACAATTTTCACATAGTGTTAATTCTCTGGTTGTCGGTTTAAGCAGCGGTCGTGATTTTTCTCCGGTTTTGGAGTTTCCATGTTATATTCTTGTGTTGTGATTGTTTCTTGATTCTTTTGAACTTATGTTGCTATGCTATTTTTCCCAACAATATTGTGTAACAAATATGACTTATGCAAGTTGATTTGTATTTTTTATGTTTTGTAATTATAATTGTTCAATGAAATATGTGATTTATTCATAGTACTTGCAATAATAAACAGTCATAATTACTTTCATAGTCTTTTAACTCAATTTTAGGTAACTATTAAGTCATGTATCTTTTTTTGTCATTTAAGTATTTTATGTTTTTAAATAATTTTGATGTTATCATTTAAGTGGATTTCCGTTGAGGTAGCGTTAAAAAACTCTCAGTTAGGTTTTCTCTTTAACAGTTCCAAAACTTTTGCTTGTTCTTCTCCTCTCCCACCTATGAAAACTCATTTGAACAATAAGAATACGAAATTGAATAACACATTATCGAAATCAAGCTTGAAGAAATCATAAATCCACATTGTCAAAAGAAGAAAGGTAATGTGTTTATTGATTATTATATTTAGTGATTTTGATTTGTTGTGTATTTTTTAATGCATTTATACTTTATATATTTGTTTTATGGTTTAGTAGGGTCCTTATAGTATTTATTGTTTGCAAGTATTACTCTTGAATGAGTTGATTCTTTCATGCATTGTTTACTAGGATCTAGGGCTTGTGGTCCACACATACATATCCCTTCCTCTTTTTCTAAAGATTATAGGGTCAGGTTTGTGGTTCCTACCATTTGATTGTAGTTTTCTATAAATTAGTTTTTTTTTTTTTTTTGTCTTTTTAATGTATAAAAAGCAAAATATATGTCTTTTTTGTTGATGTCCACCATGGAAGGTACTTTGTGGATGATACAATGGAAGTATATGAAAGTGAAGTATCAAATTGGAAATGTTACTTTGAGATATTTGACATTGTTAAAGAAATTGGGTATCCTAAAGTTATTAGTGCGTTGTATGAGGTGTATGGTGAGAAAAAGTTTATGGAAATGGTAAGTTGTGTCAAGTACAATGGGAAAGTGAAGTTGTATTTTGTTCATTCAGTATCTTGGTCCAATTTTGTGGCTAATGTGCAGATTGAGACCTAAATAGATGAAGCTAAACAAGTCCATCAAGAAGTTGTCCAAATAAGAAATGATACACATGAACCAACCCAATATGGAACCCAAACAAAAGACATTATTGGGTTTGATAGTGATGATAATGCCTTTAAAGTAATTTTTGAAGATTCGAATGATGAATTTCCCATGAATGATGGGTTTGATGAGGTCCAAATAAGTGGCGATGGACTTGAAGAAAAAGGAGGGGTTGGTGGTAAGGAAACCAAGTGTTTAGGTGAAATTAAGAAGAGGAAGAATGCAAGTAAGAAATGGTTTAATACCAGTAAAAAGAAGAAACAAGGTATTGATAAAAAAAAAATAAAAAAAAAAAGAGAGAAACATAAGAAGATCATTGTTGAGAAACAACATATTGTGGATGAAGGTGTAGACGTTAATGTGTCAAGTGACAACTCTATCAATTTAGCTCCAAATAGAAAAGAAATAGGTAATACAAATTAAGAAGAAATTATGTAATGAAGAAGAGTATTTTACTGAAGAATTGGAGAGTGATAAATCAATAGAAAATGGTGATGAAGAGGGCACTAAAGACAAATACAAGTATCCTTTATATGTCATGCAAAAAATAAAAAGATGATTATAAGTAGATTTTAGGAAGCTTTTTCACCACCAAAGAAGAATCACTACACCAAAAATGATATTTTATAGTGCGTCTTTTATAGCGCTTATTAAATACAAGCGTTGTAGTAAATATATTTTAAAAATAACAGATGATATAACAGCGCTTTTTTGATAAGCACTGTGGAAAAAGCGTTGTTGTAGGGTCATATAGGGTCACATAGCGCTTGCGAATAATGTTTACAAGGCTTTTACAGCGCTTTTACAAAAGCGCTATAAAATGAAGCGCCCTCACATAATGTTTTACAGCGCTTTAAACACAAGCGCTTTAAAATATAGCGCTCCCACCTTATGTTACATAGCTTTTAAAGCGCTTTTTTGACAAGCGCTGTAAAAGACTTGCGCTTTCACATAATTAAATGACCTATTAGAGTGCTTTTTATACAAGCGTTGTAAAAGACTTGCGCTTTCACATAATTAAAAGACCTATTAGAGCGCTTAACACAAGCGTTGTAAAACCATTCACTTTAAATAAAAATCATTTAGTTTAAATAAATAAAATCAAATTTAAAACAATTTTACGAACCCTTATCTCCTCTACTCTGGGAACCCTCATCTCCTCTACGTACTGTGCGGCCATCTACTGCTCCTCCTTTATAAAAAATTGGATATGTTGTCTCATGTACTGTATTTATTAATTTGTTGTTGTCACTAAAATTAATACATTGTTACATAATAAATCATATAAAATTTATTCTTTTTTGAAATTTGTTGATCTGTTCTTTTTTGAAATCAGACTTGGACCTTGGTTTCCATTTTCCAATATTATATATGTGTACTATATATTGGTATAATTTTATTAGTAGCTTATTATTTGTGTAACTGCATTTATATAGGTCATATAATATGGACCAGAAATGGATGTTTATCAATCAATTGTCAAAAGAGTATGAAAATGGAGTGAAGAAGTTTGTTGAGTTTGTAGTGAAGAATGCAAAAGATCCAAATAGAGTCGTTTGTCCTTGTTTAAAATGTTGTTTTGCAAAACGCATTAGAGAAAGTGTATTGGAATGACATTAAGTATGGCATGGAATTGATCAAAGCTATACATGTTGGATAAGACATGGTGAGAGAAAAAAAAAGGAAACATTAATTTTGAGAATGGTTCGACATATGCTTCAACTGATTTCGACAAAGATACATATGAGCCGGACCGAGTTGAGGAGATTGCAAAAGCAGTTGAAGAAGATCTTCGGGATTGTCCTAAAATGTTTGTGATTTTGTAGAGTGATGTAGAGAAACCATTATATAATGGTTGTACTAAATTCACAAGATTGTCGGTGATATTAAAGTTGTACAACTTAAAAGTGAGTGATGGATGGTTTGATAAAAGCTTCACATAATTATTAATACTCTTAAAAGATATGTTGCCAGATGATAATGAACTTATCAGTCGAACCTACGAGGCTAAACAAATTTTGTGCTCTATTGGCATGAGTTATGAAAGGATTCATGTGTGTCCTAACGATTGCATTTTATTTCGAAACGAATATGAATTACTAAAGGCGTGTCCAAAATGCAACGTCTCTCGATATAAGAAAAAAGAATCTACTCCAGCAAAAGTCATGTGGTATTTTCCTATAATACCGATATTTAGGCGCATGTATCGTAGTGAAGAAGATTCAAAACACTTGACATGGCATGGAGATGAAAGAATTAGAGATGGAAAGTTTAGACACCCTGCAGATTCTCCACATTGGACAAAAATTGATCATGAGTATCCTGAATTCAAGATAGAGTCAAGAAATCTACGACTTGCACTTTCTATTGATGGAATGAATCCACATGGTCTTCAAAGCATCTCACACAGCACGTGGTCTGTGAATTTGTTGATTTATAACCTACCTCCATGGTTATGTATGAAGCGTAAGTTTATGATGTTGTCTCTGTTAATTTCTGGACCCAAAAAACCGGGGAATGATATCGTCATATACTTGACTCCTTTAATTGAAGATTTAAAAAATATGTGGGAGACAGGTGTGGAAGTTTATGATGGGTATAAGAAAGAATGTTTCTATTTGAGGGATATGTTGCTTAGCACAATTAATAATTTTCTAGCATATGGTAATTTATCAGGATATAGCATTAAAGGTCAGTGTGCATGTCCTATATGTGAAGATAATACAAATTGGATGCGGTTGAAACATTGTAAGAAGAATGTATTTCTTGGACATCGTAGATTTTTACCTTATAGTCATCAGTATCGTGGGTGGATAAATACATTCAATGGAAAATCAGAGGAAGGTAAAGCTCCTATAGCACCGACTGAATATCAAATACTTGAAAAAGTACAAGGTTTGACCAATAAATTTGGCAAACTTTTTGTGAGAGAGCTGGTCAAAACTGGGTGGAAGAAAAAGTCAATTTTCTTTGAATTGTAATATTAGAAGTTATTGTATATAAAACATTTCCTCGATATGATACATATTGAAAAAAAAATATATTGAAGTTATTGGTAAGTTATTGGTACATTACTCAATGTTCCAAGAAAGTCTAAAGATGGCATCAATGCAAGATTGGACTTGGTCGATATGGGAATAAGAAATGAATTAGGTCCCGTAAAGGAAGAAAATCGCACATATCTACCTCCAGTCGCTCATACTCTATCTAGAAAGGAAAAAAATTGTTTTATGTAAATTTCTACACAAAGTTAAAGTTCCAGAAGGATACTCTTCAAACATTAAAAATTTAGTTTGTATGAAAGACCTCAAGTTAAAAGGTTTGAAGACCCATGATTGTCATATTCTAATGAAGCATTTGCTACCAATAGGTATACGTTCCATTTTACCTAAAAAAGTTCGACGAGCCATACCTAGATTATGTTTCTTCTTCAGGGAAATTTGTACTAAAGTGATCGATCCTCAGAAATTACCGACATTGCATAGGGAAATTGTTGTTACTTTGTGTGAGCTTGAACTGTATTTCCCACCCTCGTTTTCTGATATAATGGTTCACCTTATTGTTCATCTCGTTAAGGAGACACAACTTTGTGGGCCAGCTTATATGAGATGGATGTATCCGATAGAACGACATATGAAAATATTAAAAGGGTACGTAAAAAGTAGAAGTCGGCCAGAAGGTTGTATTGTTGAACGGTACATTGTCGAAGAAGCTGCTGAATTTTGTACTGAATATCTGTCCAATGTTGAATCCATAAGGCTTCCCATGTCTCGTCATTCGAGAAGAATATCGGGAGAAGGGATAATTGGAAAAATACTAATGACTATATCAAGGACAGAATTGGAGCAGGCACAATTGTATGTTCTACACAATGACGATGAGGTTCAACCGTATGTTACAATACACATGAATCAGTTATCTAGTTTGAACATGAATAGGAATCAAAATTGGATAACTCGAGAGCACAATCGAAGTGTTATAACATGGTTAAATAATCACATAAATTCAAGGTTTGATATAAACCCCATATCAATTTCACAGAGATTGAGGTGGCTAGCAAATGGTCTGAGTTTACATGTCTTTTCTTGTTGAGACAAAATCTCAAATTAATGTTTTGATGAAAACAAACAAAAAGTTAATTAAGAATTCTAATTATGATTCTAAGTGTTTTGGTATTTAACATGTGCATTTGAGTGTGTTAAAACAAGATAGGTATCAAACATCACAAATTAGATCTCATAAAAATCAAAGAAAGCAGTTCAGAAAAATGAAGATTGATCTTGAAGCAGTTCTGAAAAACGAAGATTGATCTTGAAGCAGTTCTGAAAATCGAAGATCGATATTGACTTATTGCTGAGAAACGAAGAACGATCTTCGTTTATGGCAGAAACAAGAGTAATCAGTTTCCTTGTAAAAGATTGGATCCTGGAAACACTACTCATCTTATATTCTCATATAGAATCAGCAAAGGATCAATCTAAGTCACATTTGTTCCAGAATTTGAAGAATCAAAGACATGCTTCAATTAAGGCATAATACAAGATTCTTCATATAAAGCAAGTGCAAGTACAAAGCTACAAGCTATAAAGTACACTACTGATTGTACCTTTCTAAACATGCACACGTGATTGAAAATGAAAGCACTCAACTCAGACATCTGACACAATCACAAAGTACAAATTAGTTGATCACAAATTCGAAGATCAATCCTAGTTCTCAAGATCGATCTAGGATGCAGCTGTGATCACTCTTGCTTTTGGCAGACTTTATCCAACAACAATCTCATGATAGTTGGCCCTATTTCAACGGTCATATGAGTTGTCCCAAGCTATCTTGAAGTCTATAAATGCAGCTTCAAGATGAAGAACAAAACACAACTCAAAGTATCAAGCAAAGATCAATCATTTCAATCATACTCAAGTGTCTCAATATCTTTCTTATAGCTTGTTGTCTTTTAATCTTTGTGTTGTGTAAGAATCATTCATAACTGAGCTCTATTTACAGAATATATTTCTTAAACAAGAGTTGAGTAAATATCCAGATTCTAAATAGTCTCAAATTCTCTACTTTGTAACTCAAGGTTATTTTGTCAAATCTTGTGTAAATTGCAAAAATCATTTCACGTTTTGAAAGGTAACTTGTTAAAGCCTTTCCAAAATAGTAAGGTAGAACTGAAGAAATCCTTTCTAGGTAGAAGGGTATGAATTGTGTAAAGATCAAGATTGATCTATGAAAAAAGTATGATCACCAAGAACAATCTTGCCTTTGAGCACATAGTGGAAAATATCATTCTTATGAGGACTGGACGTAACCCGGATTGGGTGAACCAGGATATATCCTTGTATGATCTCTCTATCTCTATCTCTATTTATTTTATGCTTTACAATCAAATTTCATTTTGATAAAATTTATTTTACAATTTTTTGTAACAAATCAAGATTGATCTTCAACAGTACCAAGATTGATCTTCAGTAGTACCAAGATCGATCTTCATTATTACCAAGATCAATCTTGGATTAAATTCTTAATTTTAAAACAGAAATTTTAAAAAGGGGCAATTATAATTCAAACCCCCTTTCCTTATAATTTATATTTCTACTTCATTTCTTACACCGGTTATGTAATTAACGGCTACACAATTTATACCAAAGAACAAGATGATCAAACCACTATGCATAATAGCGGAGTCACTCTCGTAGCTGAAGCGATGCATGTCTCAAGTGCAAAAGACAAAAACTCAATATATGTAAATCTATCATATTTTGGGGTTATCGAGCGCATATGGGAGTTAGACTACACAATGTTTTGTGTTCCCATATTTGGTTGCAAGTGGGTCAATAATAATAATGGCGTTCAGATTGTATGTCAGGGTTCTTACTTGTCGGTTTTAATAGGGTGGAATACAAATATGAGCATTTTATTTTAGAGCCGCAAGCTCAACAAGTGTTTTATGTCACTGATCCTACTGATGATAAATGGTCTGTTGTCCTATCGACCAATAAAATAAGTGATGATAACAATAATGATGAACATGTTGGTAATGATCTTTTATTTGCAACATCACAACCACATGAAATTGATTCAACTGATGATGGTTTATATCTTAGAGATGATCATTATGAGGGAATTTGGATTAATCCATCGTTTCGTATCGTTAATGGACAAACAAATGTGAATCCCACCAAGAAAAGAAGAAAGGCATCTTAATGTGTTTAATTGTTTTATATAAGCCATGTAATCTGAACTAAGTTCATGTAATTTAATTGTTTGATCTGCCAAACTTGAGCATTTTAGTATTTAGCTTGAAGTGTATTTGATTTTCTGCTTACACTTATTTTCTGCTTATATTTAGCTTGATCTTAGTGTTTTATACTAAGTTCATGTAATTTAAGTGTATGTTTGAACTGATCATGTAATTTAGCATTAATATATATATATAGGTATTTAACTAATTATTTGGAAGAAGAAAAAAATCCAAATATAGGTATTTTACTTGAACTGAACTGAATATGAACTTGTAATTTTACAGCACTTTTGTCCATAAGCGCTATAAGAGCCTTTAAAAAAAAAGGAGGTCACAAAGCTTTGTTTTATACCAAGTTAAAAGGGTTTTTTAAAGCGCTTGTTGTCAAAGCGTTGTAAAAGGCTTTTAAAAATAAAATAAAGAGGTCTTTTACAACGCTTTTCCAACAAGCGTTGTATAAGGCTTTTAATAAAGGTATTTTACTTGAACTGAACTGAATATGAACTTGTAATTTTACATCGCTTTTGTCCATAAGCGCTATAAAAGCCTTTAAAAAAAATAAGGAGGTCACAAAACTTTGTTTTATACCAAGTTAAAAGGGTTTTTTAAAGCGCTTGTTGTCAAAGCGTTGTAAAAGGCTTTTAAAAATAAAATAAGGAGGTATTTTACAACGCTTTTCCAACAAGCGCTGTATAAGGCTTTTAATAAAACAACCATATTACATAAGAAAACAAATAGGCTTTTTAAAGCGTTTGTTGCTAAAACGATGTAAAATGACATTTAAAAATAAAATAAGGTGGTCTTTTACAGCGCTTTTCCCACAAGCGCTGTAAAAGGCTTTCAAAAATAAAATAAGGAGATCTTTTACAGCGCTTTTCCAACAAGCGTTGTAAAAGGCTTCTAAAAATACAGCTCTGTTACATAAGAAAACAAAGAAGTTTTTTAAAGCGCTTGTGGACAAGCGCTGTAAAAGGTTTCTAAAAAAGTGTTGTAGTAGAGTTTTAAAAAATAAAATAAGGAAGTTTTTTTACAGCGCTCTTTCGAAAAAGCGATGTAATAGGGTTTTATATATAACTGAAATTCATTTCAGTTTTCACTTCATTACGTAAACTCCACTACATTGTTCTCCTCCTCTTCATTGTTCTTCTCATTGTGAACCCTATCATCTGTGTTATTATCCCATTGCGAACCATATTGCAACTATCATCTCCATTGTTAACCATCTCCATATGTGTTATTATCCCTACGAAACCTCTCTTCTCATTGAAATATGTAACCCTCATTATGTATTTCTGCGAACCATACTATGTCCATTCGTGTTTATGCGCATTCTCGGTGTTCCTTCTCCTACGAACCCTACGTATTTCTTCCCACTATTCAGGTATTATATTTATTAATTTTTTGTTGTCGTTAAAATTCATGTTGAACTTATACTACTACATACTTAGACTACTGCATGTTGAACATGTTGAAGTTATACTAAACTGCATGTTGAACTTGTTGTAGATAAATGAATACCAACAAGGATTTAGATAGTCAAAATGAGAAAGTTATCAACACTAAGACTTATGAAAATGAAGTCAAACGTGGTGCAAGCATCATGCAAAATGGCATAAAATCAAGGAGTAGTGGCATAAAATTTGAGGTATACTATACTTTGTTTGCTGTTTGTTTTTTTATCTTTTTTGAAAGCATGTACTTACTATATGATTATTAGGTTGGATGGAATGAGAGTGGTCAGCCAATTGACCCCAACAGTTCCATGTTTGTAAGTTATATTGGGGTTGTTGTTCATCAGAATATCCCCATCACAATTGACGATTGGAGAGACAAGGCGTTGAAGGATGCGAAAGATATAATGTAGACTGATATACAAGTAACTTTTTTGATCCACTTTTTTGTTTATAATTTTTCCCATTGAAATATTTTACTCAAATTATATCTTTATTTCATTTGCATACTGCTTTTGCTGTTGACGAGGTGAGAAAGACTTACATGTTGAGAGTTTCCGGAAAAATACATCGGAGTTTTAGATCCCACCTCTCAAATTGCTATCTAAAAGATCGTAAAGGAAATATGAATGTTGAAGCTCCAAAAATATATAAACATTATATATCAAATAAAGAATAGAGCGCATTTGTAGCAAAACATTCAGACCCCGCGTTTGTGGTAAGTGACTAATTTATTAGCATTTGTGTTTTAATATTCATATTCATAGCGTATTTTAAATGTTTACACGATTATTATTTTTTTTATATAGAATATAAGTAAGGCAAATCGCGATAGGGCAAAAAATCCAACGCACCCATACAAAAAATCTCGTATGGGATATGTACATCTAGAGCAAAAACTTGTAAGTAATTAAAGATCACTTTTATATAATGTGGTACATTATAAACTTTAGTTTCTAACTAATATTTTGTTTATGATCTTAACGAATAGCTATAAGACACCCAATTCGATTAACTGTTGGGTCGTTATATCTTGTGGAAGGAAGCTCGTGTAAATAAAGATGAAGTGGTTGATAACAAAAATGTTCAAAAAGTAATAGAACTTTGTATAAGTATATTATCACTTTAATATTTTTTTAATATTGTATTTTAAAAATGATATTGAACTTATCTTTTTTTATCCTATGTGTATTTTAGGAGAATCTCGAACAAAGTTAGAAAAATCAAAAGGACAACAAAGCTAGTTGCAGGGACATTCTCGGTAAAGTGTTAATGTTCCTGAATATTCTGGTCGCGTGAGGGGGATAGAATTTGGCGTAACTCCTAAAATCTATTTTTCACAAGAGAAGCGCCAAAATCCATCAAATGAGGAAGTATTAGAGAAGCTCAATTTCCTATTAGAGCAAGTGGCACTCTTGGTGAAGACGAATAAAGACAAACAACTTCTGGATCAGTTCCAACATGAAATACAAATGGAGAGTAAAAACGCGAGTTGCAACATTAGTCTCAAAAGTCTTCCCGAGATAATTAATTACTTAATAAAATAATAAATTCATTCAACTTAATTATTTCACATACTTATTTATTAACCATTGATTTAGGGTGTCACTCCTTGTGTGTTGTACTTATCCTCCCCTACTCATCGCAAGGTCGGAAAAGGAACATTGTACAATACTTTGGGAGAAGTATTGCACAACACACCGATCCCTGCATACCATGTCAAAGTATCACTAGTTATTGCTTTGGAACCTAATGCACCATTGCCTATACAGGACAACGATGCAGATATGAATTATTTGGGCGAAGCAATTGGTAGTTACGTGGCATGGCCCACACATCTTGTTGCCCTTGATAAGATATGTTTAATTAATTGAAATGTATGTTTAATTGATATGTATATTTAATTACACGATATATGATTATGATTGATTATATTTAAGTGCTGATTTTTTCCGCTGTTAACTTTAAATTCACATTACTTTAGATTCAGACAATGTCTAAAGGGAATGATAGGAAGATTCCCAGAAACGAGTCAATCGCATCGCCAAAAAAGTTTGTCACATTTATTTTGTAAGGTTTCTCATTTTTTTTAAATTCAATAAACTAACAAACTAATTAACTTCACTTTTTCAGATTTAATCCAATAAACCACCCGCACAACAAACCAGCTGCCAGAATAAACCAGCTACCGCACCACAACTGGATGTTCGTGGTAAAAATAAAGCCGATAAACTTCAAAAATTGGAGGGTAATAAAGCTGACAAACTTCAAAAGTTGGAGGGTAATAAAGCTGTCAAAGTTGTTGCTAAAAAACTAGATCGGGGAAAATCACTTGTTGCTCCTGCTTCTAAAATAAGTCAGTCATGCCTTGCTCAATATGGGTCGTGTCTTGACATACAAGTAAAAACGAATATGGGCAGCAACAACGATTCACGCATCATAAGCATAGATAAAGCTATATTCGAAGATGAGTATGAAGAACTACTTGAAAAAGAGCACATATACGAACTTCTCAACCATAAGGAGCTGAGTACTACTGTCATCAGGTTATACATTAGGTAAAAATTACTTTGAATTGCATTGATTGGTAATTAATTTAATTTATTGGTAATTAATCTAATTTGAAAATTTCATTGAAGGTTTTTGTATGAGAAGTTGGTGTGTACGCACAGATTGTCAAATAGATTTTCATTCTTGTCTCCGCATAAGATTTCGATGTTTAAACTCGATCTAGTGAATGTAAAGAGATACGTTGTAGATATCCTATTAGGAAATAGAGAGAAGGATAAGTTGTTCCTTGCACCATATAATTCAAGGTACGTAATTATATATTCTTTATTTATATCTTTTTTAATTTATGAGATCTTAATTTATTAGTTGTGTAAACAAAATTGACACAGAAGTAATATTCATTTATTTCTTACATATATATATATAAATAATATGTTTGTTAATGCTATAATAATCACATTTATTTATTCGATAGTGCTTTACAAGTTTTTCCAGCTCAAAGAGGTGATATAGTATCGAAGCAAAAGTCAAATAACATCACATAGATTCCAATAAAAGGTTTGAAATATATGTCTTTAAAATTTCATTTACAATCAATGCACAAATATTTATTAACTTATATGTTTTATTTTATAGTACCCTCATCAAACTAAAAACATCGACTGTGGGTACTATATATTGCGATTCATGAAGGAGATTGTTGATATGAATCAAACTATAATCCCATAAACGGTACGGTATTTTCATTATTTGATTTTCATATATAAACTATGTATATATTTGACTCTAACTTATTTATGTTCAATTTTTATATCGCATAGTACTTTGAAAATTCCAGTCCAACATACTCTGAAAGAGATCTAATTGAAATAAAGGAAGACTGGTGTCAGTGTGTGATTGAAATGAAAGTTATTTGATTTGTTGGGAAATGGCATGCTGCAAGGGATAGTTATATAAATATATGGTAGTACTGTTCTGTGTAGTTCTGATAGTTATATGTATATGAATAGGGCACATCTGAAAAGTTGTGAATATGTAGTTATATGAATATGTTTATAGTTCTGTGTTGTTGTCAATATGTGAATATGTATATGAATATGTTATGAACTGATTGTGTAAATATGTAAAGTTATAAAGTTAAATTATAATGTTATATAGTTTTGTTGTTGTGTACTGATTGTAAAATGATTCTGGATGAAAATAATTTTGGAAAAAAAAAAATTAAAAGACAGCGCTTTTTAAAAAAATGCCATAAAAAGCTTTTTAAAAATTCCATTTACAACGTTTTTTAATAAAACTAAAATAAGAATGTACCTTTTACAGCGCTTTTTAAAAAAAACGCTATAATATGTGCATAATAATGCATCTATTGAATGCACCTTTTAAAACACTTATTCAAAAAAGCGATGTAATAGGTGCATAATAATGCATATATTGAATGCACCTTTTACATCGCTTTTTCAAAAAAGCGTTGTAATAGGTGAATAATAATGCATCTATTGAATGCACCTTTTACAGCACTTTTTGGAAAAAAACGTTGTAAAATAAGTATAACAAGCGCACAATATATCTACCTATTTTTTAGCGCTTTTTTTTATTTTAAAAAGCTATGTTGTATCTTTTTACAACGTTAGATATTACAACGCTTATTTTTTTTGAAAAAGCGTTGTAAATGGCTTAAAAAAAGCATTATAAAATAGGTTTTTTTGCGCAGTGAATGTAAGGAGGATATGATAACACATGGCATTCATGATTGGAGGGATTTGAAGTTAATTAAAAATGGCAATATAAGAGTGAAAGTTGGATGCAAGGAAGGTTGTGAATGGTTTGTCTATTGCACAAAGTTACCTAACGAAGATACATGGTAACTCAAGAAACTAGTTGACACACATTCATGTAATAGATATTAAGTTTAAACATATCTTTGGTCCTTGTATTTATAATATTTTTTATTTTATTTTGGTGCTCGTAAGTTTTTTTTATTCGGTTTACATCTCTACAAATATAGTTTCATTTTAAAATAATATTTCCATCCAACTTCCGTAACAAAAACTGTAACACCGTTAAACATACAAATAATTAAAATTTAATTTTTATTTAACATAAACCCCAATATACTTAAATTATATAAAAAAAAATTAACCTCAACTTAATCCCAAATATTTCATTCTTCTTCCCTAAAAAAAATTTAAAATTAAAAACTTCAAATGGTTTTTTTTTTTAAAAAAAAAATTTGGTTCAAGTTTAGAGCACCAACATTGACAAGTTAATTGTATGTATTATATTATCAAAAATAATGACGATATTAAGATAATATCAATGAGTTTCTTTTGAAATTGTTGGTTCGACATTTTTTTTAGTTTATGTCTTCTATAATAATCGTTTGATGGTCAATCCCGCTTTGGGATTTATAGGTTGACCATATTTTTCAAATTCAATCCGTTGATAATGTAAACAATTAGTTCATCATTTTGAACCAGTTCCCAAACACTAGCTTCATTTTCACTTTTTTCATCGAGCGATGCAAACAAAATTGAAGCAAATCAATAGAAAAAAGAAAGAAACATTTGTAATTTTGTACTAATATTGTATTTAGAACCCCAACCATAATTTACGTATGAGTGTAGTTTTTTAGAGAAGAAGAATGAAACATTTGAGGTTAATTTTTGGTTCAAAAATGTTATAAATTAATTATATTAGGAGTTTATGTTTAGATTAAAAAAATTATGTTTTAATTATATTTTGGTTTAACAATGTTACCATTTTTGTAACGAAAGTTGGATGGAATGACTATTATAAAATAAAAATATATTTGCAGGGATGTAAATCAAACAAAAAAACTTACGATGACCAAAATCAAAAAAGGTTATAATTGCAAGGACCAAAGACGTATTTAAGCCTAGATATTATAAGATAAAACTTATGAGATCAAGTTGACTTGGGAAAAAGTTGAACTCAAGAGTGAAGGAGAACCCAAACATAAAACTTATAGATATTTCTGATAAGGTTCATCAAAAGTGGAATGTTAAAGCGAGTAAAATGAAGACATACATGGCACGTAGGGTTGCAACTGATATGATTGATGGGTCATTTAGAGAGCAATATCAAAAATTGTATGATTATTGTCATCAATTATTAAAACTGAATCCAAATAGTATTGTAAAGTTACAAGTCCAAGCTACAATTTTGAAGGTAATTGATAAAGATTATGTAGACATGCCACTTTTACTAAGTTTTCAACGCCTATATATGTGTTTTAATGGATGTAAATAATGTTTTTTTGATTTGCAGACCAATTATTGGTTTAATGGTTGTTTCTTTAAAGAGTATTACAAAGGTATGATTATTGATGTTGTGGTTAAAGACCCAAATGTCCAAACGTTTCCAATTGATTTGGTTGTAATATTCATTTATGTTCAATTATTCATTTTTATTAATTTTTTCTTGTATATGTTAGGGACTCTTGCCGGCAATGGATGAGCTCTTTCCTGGGGTTTAACAAATATTCTGAGTAAGACACCTCTATAACAACTTCATAAAAAAATACTCAAAGAAGATGCTTAAGGAATTGATCTGGAAGACAGCCTAGTCAACATATCATCAAGCATGAGAAAGAGAAATAAAGGGGTTGAGGAAGGTTAGCAAAGAGGCCTACAAATATTTGATGAAGATTCCACCAAGGTTTTGGTCAAAGTCAATATTCAGTTTCAATTCTAAATATGATGTATTTATCAACAATATATCAGAGACATTCAATAGTCATAATTATACCTAGAGAGAAACTTATAGTGACTATGCTTGAAGACATCAAAGGGTACTTAATAGAAATGTGGGCAACACATATAAATGGATTAGAAAGGTACACTTGTTTTGTTTTGCTTCACATCAAGAAAAAGTTAGAAAAGGAACAAAAATTATAAAAAATGTGGATGTGTAGGTAATATTATGGTTCTGTTTTTTAATTCTTGTTATGTTATGATTGTTTTATCATAAGAATTTTAGTTATGTGTGTTAATTTTGGGTATATGTTTGTTCTTATTGAACAAGGTATCAATGGAGAAACATCAACCACACATGAGAAAAATTTGTGGTATCACTAGAAAATAGAGAATGTGCATAGAAGAAGTGGATGCTTACTGGAATTCTTTGGTGCCATGCAATTTGTTGTTGCAACTTCCTCAAATAAGATTCAAAATACTTAATTCCAACATATTATAGGCGAGAGACATATGAGGCTTGTTACCAACCTATCATTTATCCAATTATAAGGATCTCAAGAGCATGTGGTAATTTGATTTGTAATAATTATGAGTTTGCTTTAATTCGAAATTATAATAGTTTTAATTTAGATTTAGTTGATGTCATGTGTAAATGAGTATACTTTACTTCCTTACATTTAGTTTATTTAAAAAAATTGATGTAAATCCAATGTGAGCCTATAGAATAGTGTCATTTATGGCCTATTTAGGTTTAGATAAAATCTTACTATAAATATGCATTTGTAACCACACTGAAACAAGTTTGAAATGAATTGAAATTTCTCTCATGAGAATAGTGAGTGTGATATGTCTTTTCTTTGAGTTCTTGGATTCTTTGTGTGGTTACTCTTAGTCCAATGTGGATGATCCCTCTAACTCCCCTCATGATCTAAATTAGTATTAAAGTCGATGGTTACTAAATGGACCAACTCCTTGTATCAAAAATCTTCTCGACCAAGGTTATTTAGGCAGCGTGTCTCGTTGATGTGCATAGGTCAACATCGATGCATGTGTATGTAGATGAAAAAGCTTATGCTTCAGGGGAGCATAACAAAATAAATGGTATGGACTCACACTTGAGCAAAATATTATTGTGTTAACAAGTGTGAATTATAAGTCCCACATTGCTTAGAAAAATGATGGTTGAGCAAATATATAAGTGAGGGGACTTATAAATCCATTGTTCTAAGATTTTGAGTTAAGATGTGATGTCCAACCAACTTGTATGATTATCCTGTATTTTTAAAAATAATGGTATGGAAGCACACTTGAGCGAAAAATTATTGTGTAACACGTGTGAATAGTTAAGATCTAGTGTCCAACCAACTTGAGTAATTAAAATATCTTTAAACTTTTATGATTTTGAGAAAAAATGTCAATAGTTCTCGTATAATTTATAACAAACTTTTACATGTTAACCGTTGATATATGATAGAGTGTTATACTATTTTTTAATTGTGAATTGTGTTAATTAATTTGTGTATATTTTTTAGAAAAAAAAATTGATGCATTTTTTAAGAAGAATATTTTCGATAAAGATGAAAATCGTAAGGTGGATATATTTTATTTGATTGAATTGTGTTAAATTATAAAAACTTGTGAAAACTGTAAAACTTGTGAGAATTGAAATTCTAGTTTTTTCAACTTGTCGATATCTATGAATTATGTGAAACTCTAAAAAAAAAACTATATGACTTATATGAATTTCAATTATAATATTTTAGTTAATATTTGCCGCTATTTGGTTCTCTCTAATGTTTTGTACAAGATTCGTCAGTGCAAACAAATAACAACAGAAGTCCCCTTTTTGATTTATGAATTGCCCAAACCCAAGAGCCAACATAAATACTTGATACTATGAACCAAAAATGCTCTCTTGTGTTGCTGCATCCTAAAGTATGTTTCCCCGACTTCGCAAATTCATTGCATCCTACACAAAATCAACATGAATAAACATAATTCCACCTTAAACTATCTTAATCTAACAAAATATACTCTAAACCATATTTAGTTGAAATATAATAAAAATTAATAATTTAATAAAATTTATTCTCAAATGCTTATATAATTAAGTCTAAAAAGTGTTAAATAATTCTTAAATAAAAGATCTCTACTTTTTTAACGTCATACAATCAATTTCAAAATAAACGTACAAAGGTTAAATGACATGACAAAATAGTATATTTTTATTGGCTGTGAATTCACTAAAAATTAATAACATTTAAATCTATATTTTAAACCACAAAACTTGATGTTTATCGAAAAATAAAATCGAAACCAATTGAAAGATATTTAAAAAATCATATCTTTAAGGAAGATAAAATTAGATAATTGTTGTTTGTATTTGTTTTTTTGACAAACAATGCAGTGGTTAGGTGAGTATAGAGCTGTCAATTTGACAAACTCCATAATTATTGGCTCCAGTCCACATGTTGAAAGGTCAAAAAAATTGATAATTAAAAATACCCGCAAACTAAAAGCCCGTAAAATTTTGTGGGCTTAGTGGCCTATAGTCCCACTTTTTTAAAAAAAGAATTGATTTTTTTTTTAGAAATAAAATTTTTCAATTTATTTATTGATAAAAAATTTTATATTTTTTTCTATAAAAAACTAATGAATTTTTTTTTGATAAATTTTTTTAATAAAAAATTATTTATAATTTTTTTGAGATTTTTATTTATTTTTCTCACAATATTTTTTGAGAAAAAAATTATTTTTTATTTTTTTTCAAATAAAATAAATTTAAAATTTTTTTTAAAATAAAAATTTAAAAAATTACCAAAATATTGGAGGTCTATAATAGAAGTTTAATAAAAAAAATAAAATTAAGAGTATGTAGTTGGAGTTTTTTTTTTTTTCCAGCTCTAGGTGAGTGTGGGAAGTGGAGAATTATGAGTTGGAGCTTACCCAAATTTGTAGGCATTTACCAGTTCAGCATCGACAATAATGTTTTTACTTATTCTCTCTATCTCGCAATAACTAAAAATGATGTTACTTTTAATATCCATTACAATTGCAATAATTAAAAATAATGTTACTTTTAGTATTCATTTCAATTTTATTGGCGTACTCTATTTTTTTTATATATATTAAAAATTATATTTATTTATTTAAATTAAAAAGTATATCGATTATATATATATATATATAT
>JBBPBS010001130.1:1403244-1455948 GCA_037974835.1 Cicer judaicum | reverse complement strand
TTAGTAAGAGTTTTTTTAATACTAATTATACTTTTTGAGATTTATTTGTTGCCCTTATTTAGAGATTTATTTATTACAATTTTTTTGGAAAAAGAAACTGATTATACTTTTTGTTTGTTTAATGTAATAAAAAATTTGTTTTAAAAGAATATTTAAAGTAAATTTTAAATTACATTCATATTTTGATTTATTCAAACGTAATAAACGATTAAAAACTTCTAAAATTAATAACTTTTTAATAAAATAATTTTTAAAAAATAAGTTACAACAGACAAAATATAATTCAACAATAATTTTTAAAGTTTAATTTTCACATACTTTTTACAGTCACATCATAATTAATTAAATCTAAAATTTTAAAAATAATTAAAAATCAAGTATTATTAATAATGATCTAACACAAATGTGATTGTTTGAAAACATATAAATTATTTATTGATAATATATATAAATTTATTTTTTTATTCAATGATTTAGAATTAATTAAAATAACCATATGCTGTATTTTCTTAGGAAGGAGAAAAATGAGAATATGCTTTTAGTAGGGCATCGGAAATTGGGGGAATAGATGAAGATTAAACCACGCACACTACATCGCTGGCCATTCATTAATTTCATTACCATATCATATAGAGATTTGAGAGGATGGGGATTGGTGGGACCCACATACACCAGCTGTCACATTTTAATTCGCAATACCAGTGACGGTGGGGACTTTTCCAACCCTCACAAGGGTTTTTCTTTTTTCATTTTCTTTTTTGTTTTGTTTCGTTTCTCAAAACACTTCACAAAAACTCACACACACATACTCTTCCTTATCGCACTTCAGATTCAGGTTTCAAAATCTCTTCACTCTTCTTTTTTCTTCTTAATTTCTATTTCGTTTTTTGATTTTCAATAATCGCAATTTAACTTTTGTCGATCTTTTTCTCTCAATTTGTTTTAATCTGCGAATATCGTATAACCTAGATTTTGTTATTCGTTTCTTTCAGATATCTAATCTAAATTTCTTCACTCATGGCTTCCAATTCGCAAAAGGATTTTCCTGCTGGTATGTTTGTATAATTGATGACTATGATTTCGTTATTGGACTATTATTATTATTATTAGTTTTGTTTTTACTATCGGTTTCGAAATGCGTACTCTGAATTTTCAATTGATGCTTCGTGATTGTGTTTGTTGTACATCAAAATCACTAGACGAATGATATTATTGCATTGCGTAATTAGCCTTCGATGTGATTTTTTAGCTGTGTTTATTTGTTTATTATATGGATATGGATATTAAAATGGGCAATACTTTAGAGTTTAAACACTTATCCTTTATACTTAGGGTGTACCACACGTAGCTACTTTTTTTTTAATTAATTTAAAGTTCAATAACTCTACTAATTTTGCTATAGTCTTAAAATAGAGTTTGTTATTTGTTTATTAATTTGTGTGAATTCAAAACTTTTGATACTTTTTATCTAATTTCTTTCATCTTCCACATTGTCATTTGTCAGAATAATAAGGGGAAGAATTATGTTCACCTTTTTACTTTATGAAGAAGTTTGGATGGGATTTGGATCTCGTGCCGGCACAACTGCATGCAGCTGTGCAATCAGCACATAGGGACAGTCCGATCAAAATAAAAAATCTGCTTTATTTCCAGACCGTATGATCAAGATTGGTATGATCAAGATTGGACGGTCCCCGATGTGTTGACTGTACGGGATCCAAATCCATTTGGATGTGGGCATGATATAGTAAATAAGAGATGTTGAGTTGACAATTTAAAGTTGCTTTATTCTTTACATACTTTCTCTATAAAGTTTGGATTGATGAATGCTTACAAAAAAGCTTATTGCACTTGTATTATTATAAATATAATAATTGCCTTATTATGTGCTTCCTTGTGCTATTACACTGGGAAGCACTTATTTGAAAGTTCTATTTTGTTATATGCTTAATAGTTATTTTTTTTCTTTGATTATTTATTCAGTTTAATCTTGTCCTCATCTTTTAGTGTGAGCATAGCTGCTATATTTTCTTGAGTATTGCATGTGCTTTAATTTCACACTTTTTGAGATTTTTTAGATGACAAAGCTGGTTCCGCAGAGAATAAAAATTCGAAAGATGAAACATCCTCTAAAGCTACTCCTGGACCTGGGACTGGTTTTCCAGCCAACCCTTTTGATTTCTCAGCAATGAGTGGTCTGCTCAATGTAAGCTATTGTCTCCTTTCTTCTGTTATTTGCATTCTATGTGTGGTTTCTGCTGTATTAATTGATAATTAAGCCTTTTTAATTGTTAGTGATGTTAATTAATTTTGCACGTGCTTGATGGAAGTACTTCTGTTTCTGTACATGCATGTTTTTACAAGTTCTGGTCATGCATTGAATTTGGTCCATTTGCAGCCTATGGCCGGACAATGATTCTAGGAATAGGTTTTATAAGGAAAAACTTCTGAACATTTTTCAGATGTCGTAACTGTTGGGGTGAGGGTTTGTACTTTGTAGGATTGTATACTCTATTCCTTCAAAGCTTTCCATATCATGATACTGGAGTAAGCCTTTTGTAGTTGCTGCCAATTTGGATAAGATTGTGGCAGATGCTATCGTCTCTTATGGCTGCTATCTTTGTATTTTAAGAATTATTTTCAATTCAGACTTGTTGAAGAGTTTAAGTTAGGTGACACATTTGATGACTTTTGAACTTATCATATAGTTGACCTGAGTTTTCACTTTTTCATTTTTCACTCACCAAGGAAGGAGCGTCGTTTGTCAGTTGTACTATGAATTTCCAATATGTATTAGTATTTCATTATATAGTCTTACAGATACTTAAATGTCATAGGATCCAAGTATCAAAGAATTGGCTGAACAAATAGCAAAAGATCCATCATTCAATCAGATGGCTGAACAGCTTCAGAAAACTTTGCATGGAGCAACACAGGAGGGTATCCCAAACTTTGATAATCAGCAATATTTTTCAACCATGCAACAGGTCATGCAGAATCCTAATTTTATGACCATGGCTGAGCGTCTGGGTAATGCATTGATGCAGGTATTTATAAATTTTCTTTCTTATGTATGTCAGTTATACAAATCTACTTGTTAGAACTTAGAATGCATATACTGTCCATCACAGGACCCATCTATGTCTTCCATGCTTGAAAGTTTTACCAATCCGTCAAATAAAGATCAACTTGAAGAGAGAATGGCACGCATCAAGGAAGATCCATCTTTGAAACATATTTTAGATGAGATAGAGACTGGTGGTCCCACTGCAATGATGAGGTTTAAATGCCAATTTTTTTAAATCATATTTCATTGTTTTGGCATTCCATATTTTCCACCATAAATTTTATGTAAATTTGCAAACAGTTTCTGAAGCAATTCTTTCCATGCAGATATTGGAATGATGAGGAGGTTTTGAAAAAGTTGGGACTAGCTATGGGCCTTCCAACTCCTGGAGATGCAGCTGCTTCTTCTGAAAATTCTGGGCCAGATGAGACAGAAGATGTCGGAAATGAAGATGAATCAATTGTTCATCAAACTGCTAGTGTTGGTGACGTCGAGGTATATATGACATAATGACTATTCACTTTATGGTTGAAGTCATTCAAATGAAACAATTAAAGAAAAAAATTTGTAGTTGTTCTTGAGCATGATTCTTTTTTGGGTAGAAGTGCAGATGTGGAACACATAAAAGTTGGGTTCAATTTATGCTGAGTTTGAAGAAATGAAAATAGGCTTTTGATGTAATGAATTGTATTACAATTGTAATTGAAACTCTCGGTTTCTGTATGAATCAAAATCAAGTAAATTAGTTATTAGTTTTCCAACTACCCTTCTATAAGCTTTTGGAAACATTGTACTAGGATTCCTTGGAATTCTAGCAGTTTAGCATCTAGAGTATGTGTCTCCTCTAACAAATTGGTTAGTAATAGCATCTCCTTTTGAGAAAAATAAAACCCTTTTACCTTAGTTTGATCTGGCCTCTTCTATACCCAACAATGCCTAAGTTTATGAAGGTCCTTGGATTGAAAATGCCAAAATAAATACCATTTTTCTTTTGAGGTTTGCAATGCCACTCTAGTCACCGCCTGTGATAGTAATATGATCCACATAAACCTCAATTTAAGTATTATCGTACGACTTGGTTGTTGCCTTAAAAAATAATTTGACCTGCTGCAGCAGTCTTTTTTACCTTAAATTTAGAAAACGACTTTACTGAATTTGCTGAAGCAAGTTCTAGGAGATTTGAAACCATATAATAAACCTTCTCAACTGACTTTATTCCACAGACTCTCCCTGAATGAGGGGGTTTTTTTATACCAGTATAAAACACATAATATTTTGGGCATCTATGTTACAGTGCACGCCTACGCAGAGAGCTGGTTCTTTACACAGTATCAGAGGCTCTCATGAGTTCAGTCACTGTATTATATTTGAGCAGTTGCGAGTGATCTCATAAAAGCAGAGTGAAAGCGTGCTCATGACTTGTTGCCATATTGTTCTTAGATGAGAGTGGGGATGGTTTTAGAATGCTCTCTCTATTATGTGGTGCAGTCGGTTGGACTTCGAAGTTTGTATTTTTAAGGGCATTTCATTGGCATGGTAGTTAATTTCTGAAACTAAGCTATTTGCTTCTATTTGTTGCAAAGAATAAGGTGTGGATGGAATTTTCTTAATAGATATGCTGAGAGATTGGGTAGCTTTGATCCATTGATGCTTTCTTTTTATTGCCGTTATTTTATTTCCCCCTTCTTTATACTGTCTGGCATGTGGAGGGTAGCTTTGCAACAGAATTCCCACTATCTCTTGTTTTTCCATTTATCTATAAAACTATGTTTTATAAGCTTTTGGAGATGAAGACTTTGGGTTTTTGATAAATCTTGTATGAATTATGTGGCTTCAAAATTAATAATTTGCTGAAACAAGAATGTATTTTTAACTGAACGGAAATTAACAAATTATTACAGCAGTTACATATTTGAATTTTGTATGCTCCCGTGCAAAGGTTGTATGCTTTGTTTTCTTTTGTTAACTTTGGTGGAAAGGAAATTTATACAGAACTAATTTTACCCCTTTCTGAAGTATTATTGATTTGGTTTTTAAGCTTCATCTATTTAGCCATGACTTTGTTAAATTCTATCATTATCTTAATATTTATCGGTATGATATGAACAAACTTATGAGAGCTGAATATTTACACCATTCAAATAGGGCTTGAAAACTGTGCTAGCCTCTGGTGCTGATAAGGATGAAGAAGATTCAGAGGGAAGAACTGCTTTGCATTTTGCTTGTGGATACGGTGAGGTATGCAGTATGCTAATATACTTAGAATTATTTTTTCATCTTTTCTTTATGATGTGTTCTTGTTTGTTTCTTAGAATCTATACATATGTTGGCTGGTGGCTTTCGTTTAGAACCATGATGGAAAACATATGAAGGATGTAACGGGGATTAGGATGTAATTAGTTTGTACAAATTCCATAGCTTTGTGGTTTCTTTCACGATGCTGAACCCATACAACATTTATAGTTTGAGTTTCAATTCTTAAATCATTGTTGAAATTGGGCTGAGGATGGCTTGGGTTTGGTGACAAACATTAATGCACAAAATTTTGAACTGTCTGACTTCTCCTGGGTAATGGTGAAGCTACCCAGGAGATGAAGTGCAAGCAGCTCATTGTGTTGTGTGTATGGCTAGTTTGGAACCAGCTGCCTGTTGATTTTTGCACTTCAATATAAACTATCTTTGTTAATCATGGTTGTGTTTTTCCACCTTGGAGCTCTTGGTTATCACGAGAAAAATTCTTATAAGTGGAGGAAATAACAACTTTGTTTCTTTTGAATTGGAGGAAAGTTCGTCCTTTATTTGTAATTTTGTTTTCTTATGAAGTTTATTCTTTTAAATTCAAAAGTAAGTCTGTTTAAGTGCTACTGCTATGCCCATTTGGAATTAGAATATTAGATTCTAGCTTGATTCTTTATATACGGTAGAACATGCTAGCACCATGCAGCCCTCTCTTCCTTCAAGAAGTGAAATAAAGCTCAAATAATTAGAACTTTAATTCTTCTGGTTCTTCCACTGTATGGATTAAAATATTCCCCCGATATTATTCCAGGTGAAGTGTGCGCAAGTTCTCCTTGAGGCTGGAGCAAAAGTAGATGCATTGGATAAGAACAAGAACACCGCTCTTCATTATGCAGCAGGTTATGGCAGGAAGGAATGTGTGGCCCTGCTCCTCGAAAACGGTGCTGCAGTGTAAGTAGTCTATTTAGTTTGTGTGTTTTGGAAGTCTTCAACAATGTAACCTAAATCGTGTTGGATTGTTGTCAAACAACTGCCATAGCTGCGAAATTTGAACAGATCGCTATTGCTATGTGATACGCTATTTAGTACAAAGTGTTCTCAAATAGCTGTTGTTGCGGCACAATAGCATTGTAGCATAGCAGAATTAGAACAAACCGCTATTGACAATACTGTCATGTAGTGATTTGTGCTTAATTTGATTTAGTTATTAGTTGTTTATTCTAATATGCTGTTTGATTTGCAGTACACTGCAGAATATGGATGGGAAAACTCCAATAGATGTTGCAAAGCTAAACAATCAAAATGATGTTCTTCAGTTGCTTGAGAAAGATGTTTTCCTGTAATTGCTAGGCGTGATGACCAAAAAGAAAAGTGAAAAACTGAGGGAAAAAACAAAAGCTATTTATCTTTTGATTTCTTCAAATCGTTGTGTTAAACTAAGTGTTCGATCTTAGTCACCATAAATTTGTTATTTAATATTTATACACTTGTAATGCATTTGTTTTTACACCGCGTGATTATTAAGATTAGTGCCGTAATGCTTTCATATGGTATTCTAGTTTGACTGGTTTCATGTTCATCTAATAAAGAGATCCAGATCTAAAGTCACCATCAGTCGTAGATCTTCTAGGTATAAGGTTGGAGGAAGATTTGATGTAGAATTGTCTGTTCAGTTAACAAAAATACCGTGGAGGCCACTAATAGCAATGCTTGTAGTAGTTTTTATTGTTTGAAGGATGCTTCTATGATAATGACCAAACTTGAATAGTATATTAGCTTTAAAAACATTTGGGAATTGATAAGTACTGTACTTGCAATTGGCTGCAGTCCATTTGATGAAGAGGCAAATTTTCTCTTTTAAGGTCCTTTCGGTTGGAGGAATTTCGAGGGGAGAGGAAGACATTTTAAATAATATTTATCTGATTGAATTTTTAAGAAAAGAAGGGAGACAAATAATTTGGGTGATTTTGAGAAGGGATGAATTCAAATAATTTATAAACAATTTAAAAAATTTCCATTTTAAATAAAATAAATTTTTTTCCTTATTAAAATTCATCCTCTCGGTCATCTTTATGACAAATCTCTATTTTCATTCTCTCTCCTCTAAATTAAAATTTCTCCTATTCTTTAAATCCAATAGAATCGTAATCTAATAACCCTTTGTGGACTGCCCTATCAAACAGAAAACAGGAGGGGCTGTAACACACCACCATCCATTTCACTTACCAATATTCAATTCTACACATTTTCTTCAAACTCTCCTTCTCCCCTCTTTCATCACTCTATAGTGCATAAATTGTTAAATTTGTGTATCCACGGGCAAATATTTGTTGCCGTTGATTTAAGAATTATAAATGCAATGGTTTGGATGTTGTGATTGAAACATTGTTGTATCTAGTATTTAACTTCTTGGATTTTCTAATCATATATACTTGTATTTAGCACTGCTTGTGCTTCTTGGTTATTACTCACTCCTACTATAATAATTGAATCATTGAATTATTTTATATATATATATATATATATTAAAAAAATTATAAAAATAAAAAATAAAAAAATTATTTTTATCAAATTATCCTATCAACGTATTACCAATGTCTTAAATTCACAATAAAAGATATTTTTTTGAAAGTATGTATCAAATAAACGATACGATACAATTGAAAAAATAAATTAAAAATTAAAATGGTAATTTATTTTTGGATAATATTTTTTTTACAAATAATCACTTGTTGTGAGATAGATGATGTACAAATCTTTACCTTTTTTTATAAAAAAAAATCTAATAGTAATTCATGAAATTAGAGGGATAAAATTCTCACCTATGACCTCACTCATAGAGGAAAAATTCCCACGCTCTAATATATATGTAGCCTTTATAGATAATAATTTTATACTCATCTTGTTGTGAAAAACGAAGATCAATGAGTAATGAAACTAAGATTATTTTTGATTTTGTCCAGAAAAATACAAAATGATTGAAATTGAAAACGGAGAATGATCAGTTGCGAAACGGATAGCGTTCTCCATTTTCTGACTAATAAATTTTTAATGCTTTCAATTCTAAAATGAACACACGCAATTGTTAACCTAGTTCAGAGATTAATTCCTACATCTGGGGGATTGAATCCGACTTGAATTATCACTATAATGAGATGAAAATGATTCCAAACTTCTTGAAGTTTTTATGCTGCCAGTTTTGCACACTTATACCAAAATTGCAGCTTGCTTCATTTTGTTTTAATTCTTTTCCTTATCTTGTTTTGGCTTATATACAAGTTGTTTACAATTTAGGAGTAATAAACAAATTCGTTACAACCAACTATTACTCACTCCTACTATAATAATTGAATCATTGAATTATTTTATATATATATATATATATATATATATATTAAAAAAATTATAAAAATAAAAGAAAAAAAACTATTTTTATCAAATTATCCTATCAACGTATTACCAATGTCTTAAATGCACAATAAAAGATATTTTTTTGAAAGTATGTATCAAATAAACGATACGATACAATTGAAAAAACAAATTAAAAATTAAAATGGTAATTTATTTTTGGATAATAATTTTTTTACAAATAATCACTTGTTGTGAGATAGATGATGTACAAATCTTTACCTTTTTTTATAAAAAAAAACCTAATAGTAATTCATCAAATTAGAGGGATAAAATTCTCACCTATGACCTCACTCATAGAGGAAAAATTCCCACGCTCTAATATATATGTAGCCTTTATAGATAATAATTTTATACTCATCTTGTTGTGAAAAACGAAAATCAATGAGTAATGAAACTAAGATTATTTTTGATTTTGTCCAGAAAAATACAAAATGATTGAAATTGAAAACGGAGAATGATCAGTTGCGAAACGGATAGCGTTCTCCATTTTCTGACTAATAAATTTTTAATGCTTTCAATTCTAAAATGAACACACGCAATTGTTAACCTAGTTCAGAGATTAATTCCTACATCTGGGGGATTGAATCCGACTTGAATTATCACTATAATGAGATGAAAATGATTCCAAACTTCTTGAAGTTTTTATGCTGCCAGTTTTGCACACTTATACCAAAATTGCAGCTTGCTTCATTTTGTTTTAATTCTTTTCCTTATCTTGTTTTGGCTTATATACAAGTTGTTTACAATTTAGGAGTAATAAACAAATTTGTTACAACCAACTAACTGAAAACTAACTACCCAAAACTAACTCCAACTCTAAAGTCTTCTAATTAAGTGTCATATTTAACAAATCTCCACCTTGGTACTAAATGAGAAACTTCAACTTTGTGATTCTTCAAATCTGATCCTCTTGGTCCTTGATATCAGTTTCTAAGTTTGATATCAACCAAATTCAAACAGTGTCTGAACTTGCTAAGTGTGACAGGTTTTGTAATCATGTCAGCTAGATTGTCACTTGGGTGCACATTTGCCACATTTATCTCACCCCTTTCAATGACATCCCTGATGAAATGCAACTTGATGTCTATATACTTGATTCTTTCACGATACATTTGATTTTTACTCAAATCAATGGCACTTTAGCTGTCACAATTTATGCAAACCGACTTTTGTTGATCTTTCTCATTTTATGTGGCTGAAGTCAAGATCATTCTTCGTTTTTCTACAAGTTTCTCCACCTCAAGATCAAACCTTTATGTTCTGTCTTGTTGAGTCTGTTGTTGTTCCAAGAACGTTCTCCGTTTCTCTCCAGCTTTCTCCACCTCAAGATCAATCTTCTCATCTTCAATTTGATGTGAGCCTTTATTCACAACATTGTTTACATACTTATATAGCTCAACCTCATAAAACTAAACATCCCTATTCATGATACATTTTCTACTTTCATGACACCATATAATGTAACATTTCACACCACTTGGATATCCAATAAAATACCCTTTCTTGGCTCAAGGGACTAGTTTCCCTTTATTTACATGGTAGTATGCAACACATCCAAATACTTTTAGATGATTGTAGTTTGCAGCATGTCCAATCCATGTCTCTTGAGGGGTTTTGAGTTCAATTGCAGTAGAAGGACTCAACTTTATCAAACAGTAAGTTGTATGCCCAAATTCATCTATGATCTCTTCAACAGCATGTAATGCATAACTGATCATGTCTGCATAACCATATCTTAGAGTGAATTTTGATGTTCTTCTTGAAGTAGAAATATTGATTTACAAGGAATGGGGTTTGAATTGTAAATGTTCTTATTTAAAATTTCATGTAAAATCTTAAGATTTTAACTTGATAATCGAGCATACTTAAATTAAATAGAGATAAGAGAAGAAATATCATACAATGATATACTTGGTTCACCCAACTCGAGTTACGTCCAATCCCAACAATTGTGAGATTTTTACTAAATGTTCAAAACATATAACAATTTTGGTTTACACCACTTTTCCAGATCAACCTTGATCTGTTACACAACAAGTCCTTTCATCCAAGAAAGGGTTTCAAAACAATCTCCTATCAGTCTCTAGGTAGGAGTCTACACTTTACATTTTAACCATAAAAGAATTTCTTACAATCTACTCAAACTATACTCAACTCTTGTAGTTTGAGTTTTACACAATTATGATAAGATTGTTTTGATAGAATATGAGATGTCTCAACTCTTGTTTGAGATTTGATTCTTTATACAAGATTTTGTACAAGTATAACAAAAGATTGAAATAAACTCATAGCTGATGTTTCTTAAGAAATTGAGAATTTCAAGTAAGTGAATGATTAATGAGACTTATTAGTACTTGAACTTCTGCATTTTTCCTTGAGCTTGGAGTTTCTTTTATAGGTTTTAGGATGTCTAATGATAGTCAAAACGAGCCGCTAGAAGTGCTCTGTCAGTCTTGACCAAAGACTAAATTTTATGATTAAAAAATGTTCAAGTCTTTGAACATTTTTGAGTTATGTTTGACTGGTTTGGGTTTCTTCATTCTTGAACAGCTATGATCATGTTTAATGATCCTTTAATTTTTAGATATATGTTTAATGTGATTAGTTCAATATAGTGTTTTGATTCACACAAAACAGGTTGAAGAATGATAGTAATTTGTTGCAGAATAATTGTTGAACATTCTGGAGAATGTTTGATCATTCTGGAGATTGATAATTGATCTGGAGATTTAATCTTGATCATTCTGGATATTTTCCTTATTGTTCTTTAGGGTGTTATGATGTCTTTCATATACCAAGATCGTTCAACGTTCTTGACAATCATTTTGGAGAAAGAATAGTCTTGTTCAATCTTGCATGTTTCATGATCTTTTTCTTGTGTGATTCGAATTATTTCTTTGACTGGAATGGATCATGTTTGTTCTTTGGATAATACTGATAATATTAGTGTTAATTTCAGAATCAATATCTTCTTCTAATAAGTGTAGATTGATTGTTCTTGAAGCTGTTTTGATCATTTTTTGTCTTGGAGAACATTCTCCATTTTCCAGATTTTGTCAAAAATGTTCTCCTTTCTTGGTGTGTTCAAATTTTTTCCTTTTTATGTTGATTTCTTTGCTTTGTTTAAATCCTATCTTTAATTTAATACACTCAAAAGCATACGTTAAATTAATATAATATTTAGAATTATAATTAACATTCTCAATTAACCTTTGTTTATTTTCATCAAAACTTAAATTGACAATTTTTCTTAACAATCTCTCCCTTTTTTATAACGACAAACATGTTAATTTAAATTTTAATTCATATTCTAATTTTATTCTTGAATAGCTTAAAAGCTCCCCCTCAATTTATGCAATATTTAATTTTGACAAAAAATAAAGCATCAAGATACACAATTTCAACATAAAGAGGATTTCATTGATGTATTAAATAAATACATAGTTTCAGCTTCAAAACATATATCAAAGTACCTTATAAATAAATATCAGAATGTTTTGGGTTTGGTGAGGGGGAGGATTTATGGGCTGGAGAACGTTTTTAAGCTGGAGAACGTTTTTGAGAGAGGGGGTTCAGCAGTTCTAAGTTTTTGTTTGGGGGCTGTTGTTTTCTTTCTTTGTGGGTTTTTGAGTTTATTTTTAGCCTGGAATTGGGAGTGTGTGATGGTGGATTTTACTTTCAAGGATATTGGTGTTAGTTTTGTTGTTTTAAGAAAAAGGTTGTGATGGTTTTGTGAAGGAGAAGATTTTATGTATTAATCTCCTTTTTTTGTTTGGTGGTATCGATTGAGAAGATTTAGATGAGAATGATTATTTAGACGGAGTGATAGAGTTTGATGGTTTTATTAGATTCGTGTGTGGAGGTGATTCAAACGATTCATCAGAGTCATAATCAGAGATGATAAACAATGTAGGTTTGGTGTTTGGGGACTTTCAAGTTATGATTCCTGCCTCGACACCCACGGTGCACCTTTTGGCTATTGTGGGATAGAGGGTAGGTTTCCTTAGATGTGGAGGAACTTGAAAAAGGTTTGGAAGAGGACATGTATAGAGAAGCATGATTACTATGGACAAGGGGTTTGGGGTAATGGAGTTAGAGTTTGATTCTGGAGATGATGATATGCAGTCTGAGAAGGTTTTATAGCAGATGAAATTTATGGGGGAGTTGGTATTGGTAGAGGGGATGGTGAACCACTCATGGAGGTTGATGATGGTGACAATGATGATGTTAATGGTGTGTTGGAGCATGGGTTTTTGCATGCAAATTGTTTTGTTCTTACCATTTTAGAAAGTGATTTGTTTTGTAAAAACACATATCATATTGTGGAGATGATGATGTGTTGTTTCCGGAAAAAAAAGGTTTAGAAGAGGAGAAATGGAATTTCGTATTTTAAAGAGGAAACCTAATGATGGTTTGAACGTAAGGAAGGAAAAGAAATTGGAGATGGGAAGTAACTTGATAGCGTGTCAATGAAGCTTTTGAAGACAAGAAGACACATGCATTTAATGCATGAACTTGCCTTTTTCCTTTTTCAGAGGAGGAGAGAAAATGACGACACAGATGAGAATGTTGAACGGAAACGGAAAATGATGTTTTAAAAATGGAGATTGATAAACGTTTTCTGTTTGTACATAACATAAATTTAACTCGAATTTTCTGAATTTTTTTTGACAATTTTTAGTTTTTCTTGGATGAAATTGAAACTTTTCTCAACTAGAGGCTTTCTAAAAATGTTAGCAAGTCGTTTACTCTAATTACGAAATTCCATTGTAAATTCAACGTTAGATTCTCATACTCAAATTCTTCTTCTTCTAGATCTTTACTCTAGCACTTGTTAGGTGTTTAATCTTTAGAGACCGCACTCTAATACCAATTGAAGTAGAAATATTGATTTACAATGAATAGGGGTTTGAATTGTAAATTCCCCTATTTAAATTTTTTTGTAAAAACTTAAGATTGATCTTGGTTGTGAAAATAGAAAACAGATAACGTTCTTGGTTTTAACAAGAAAATGAAGAACGTTCTTGATTAGTTAAAATCAACAATTTAGTTTATATATTTAACTTAATAATCAATCAGACTTCAATTAAATAAAGATAAGGAAAGAAATATCATACAACGATATATCCTGGTTCACCCAACTCGGGCTACGTCCAATCCACACAATTGTGAGATTTTGACTAAATGTTCAAAACCGATAACAATTTTGATTTACACCACTTTTCCATATCAACCTTAATTTGTTTCACAACAAGTCATTTCCACCCAGAAATACTTTTGAAACAATCTCTTATCAGTCTCTTGATAGAAGTTTACACTTTACCTTTTAACCTTAAATGGATTTCTTACAATCTACTCAAACTACACTCAACTGTTGTAGTTTGAGTTTTACACAATTATGATAAGATTGTTTTGATAAAATCTGAGATGTCTCAACTCTTGTTTGAGATTAGATTATTTATACAAGATTCAATACAAGTATAACAAAAGATTAAATTAAACTCAGAACTGATGTTTCTTGAGAAATTGGAAATTTTTAAGTAAGTGAATATGAATGATTTAATGAGACTTGTTAGTACTTGAACTTCTGTGTTTTTTCTTGAGCTTGTGATTCCTTTTATAGGCTTTAGGATGTTTAATGATAGTCAAAAAGAGCCGCTGGAAGTGCTTTGTCAATCTTGACCAAAAACTAGATTTTATGATTGACTGGTCTGAGTTTCTTCATTCTTGGACAACTATGATCTTGTTTAATGATCCTTTAATCTTTAGAGATATGTTTGATGAGATCAATTCAATATAGTAATTTGATTTTACACAAAACAAGCTGTAGAATTATAGTAATTTATTTTAGAAGGATTGCTGAACATTATGGAGAATGTTTGATCATTCTGGAGTTTGATAATTGATCTGTAGATTTAATCTTGATCATTTTGGATATTTATCTGATCGTTCTTGAGGGTGATGTGATGTCTTTAATATACCATGATCGTTCTACGTTCTTGGCAGTTTGATCTTGCATGTTTCATGATCTTTTTCTTTTGTGATTTGAATTGTTTCTTGGATTGGAATGAATCTTGTTTGTTCCTTGGATAGTATTGATAATATTAGTGTTAATTTCAAAATCAATATTTTCTTATAATAAGTGGAGATTGATTGTTCTTGAAGCTATTTTAATCATTATTTTTTTTATCTTGGAGAACATTATATGTTTTCTAGATTTTGTCAAGAATGTTCTTCTTTCATGTCTATTCAGATTATTGCCTTTTTATGTAGATTTCTTTGCTTTTTTTAAATCATATCTTTAATTTAATACACTCAACACACAAATTAAATTAACATAACATTTAGAATCATAATTAATGTTCTTAATTAACCTCTGTTTATTTTTCATCAAAACATAAATTGAGTGTTTGTTTTAACACTTCTTTCTCTGTCCCTGATGCTTCTGGAAACATAGCATGTTCTGTTGGGTTAGCATCAATCTTGTCTTGTTGAGCTTGATGTTGTTCTGAAGTCAAGAACGTTCTTGACTTTTGTTGATCTTTTTCCTTTTCTGTGGCTGAAGTAAAAAACGTTCTCCGTTTTTTTGCAACTTTCTCCACCTCAAGATTAAACATCTCAGTTTTGTCTTGCTGAGTTTGTTGTTTTTCCGAAAACGTTCTTCGTTTCTCTCCAACTTTCTCCACCTCAAGAGCAAGCCTCTCATCTTCAATATTATGTGAGCTTTTATTCGCAACATTGTTTACAGACTTATATAGCTCAACCTCATGAAACTTAACATCCCTCCTGATGATACATTTCCTACTTTCAAGACACCATATTCTATAACCATTTACACCACTTGGATATCCAACAAAATACCCTTTCTTGGCTCGAGGGGCTAGCTTCCCTTCATTTACATGGTAATATGCAACACATCCAAATACTTTTAGATTATTGTAGTTTGCAACATGCTCTGTCCACATCTCTTGAGGGGTTTTGAGTTCAATTGCAGTAAAGGGACTCAAATTATTAAATAACAAGTTGTATAGACCACTTCTACCCAGAATTGTGCATGCATCCCTGCATTTGACAAAATTTATCTCATTCTTTCCAGCAAGGTTCTATTCATCCTTTCAGGTAGTCTATATTTTTGTAGTGTGCTCCTTACAGTCCTATGTTTGTTCACACCATGAGCTTTGCAAAAACTAGTAAATTCCTCACTACATAATTCAAGACCGTTATACGTCCTTAGAGTTTTAATTCTTTTATCAGTCCTATTTTCAACCATATTCTTCCTATCTTTGAAGGTTTTAAATATTTCATCCTTACTTTTCAACAAGTAAATCCATACTTTTCTACTATAATCATCAAGAAATGTAATGAAATACTTGTTACCTCCATGTGAAGCAATATTTGCAGGGCCCCATAGATCACTGTGAACATATTCCAAGATTCCTTTTGAGCAATGTTTCTCTATAGATAACTTAACCCTATGCATTTTTCCATACACAGAATGCTCACAAAATTCAAGACGACTAATCTTATCTCCACCTAGCATGTCTTGTCTGTCCAAAACTTTCATTTCCTTTAGACTAACATGTCTAGTCAGTTGATGCTACAAATTGGCTTTGCTTGATGCTTGAACAACAACTGCTGCCATTCTTGTCGTTGCTTGACCATTGAGAAGGTAGATGCCATGGTCCCTTGTTCCCTTCATGATTACCAATGATTTTTTTTATGACATTTAGAGTGCCTTTCTCTTCTTTGTATAAACAACCAGCTTCTTCCAGCATTCCTAGAGAAATTAAATTCCTCTTTAGTTATGGAACATGTCTAACCTTTGACAAAATTTTCATGGTTCCATCTTCCAACTTCAGCTTGATTGAACCAATTCCAACTACCTTGCAGGCTAATTTGTTCCCCATAATCACATTGCCTCCATTAGTTTCTTTCTAGTCAAGAAACCAATCTCTATTTGAGGCCATGTGAACTGAACACCCTGAGTTAAGTACCCAATCATCATCCATGATTTCAGTTGAATTTACCATAAGAACTTTTGTGCTTTCATATCCTTCAGAAGCTATAGATGCATTTCCATAATCATCATCACTATTTAATCATTTCTTTCCTTTCCAATATGGGCATTGTTTCTTGAAATGTTCATCTTTCTTGTATATGAAACATCTCATTTTATACTTGTCCTTTTCTTTATTCCTGAACTTATTCTTCTGTTTTTTATTCTTCTTATTTGTGTTTGCCTTGACAAATGATCCTTCACCAATGTTGTCTTATTTCCCATCTGACTTCTTCTTCAATTCTTAGGAGATTGGTGCATTGTACTTCTTCTAATGACAAAGAATTTCTACCATAAAGAAGTGTAATCAACAACTAGAATATAACCCGTGTGTTGCACCGGATATATAAATTTTGACATATTAATAGTATTATAAATAAGATTTTAAATTTTCAAAAATAATATATTATAGAATAAAATTTTAAAATTTTAAAATTTCAAAAACAATATAATTTATTCATTTTGTTTGTAGAGTATTTTTTCAAGTGAATTTATTTGAGTAATTATTATATATGAGTTGACAAACACACGTTTGAGAATATGTAAAATATTTTGTAGAACGTAATTGCAATTAATTCATATATTTAGTATTAAAAATTCATAGTGATTATCATCCTACAAACAAAATTCATAAATTATATTTAGTGTTAAAAATATTAAAAGTGTTTTAAAAAATATTAATATATGTAATTATTTATCGCAAAATCAAATTAGTCGTGCTATTTATTGTGTTGTCAAATCTAAATTTATTTTCAAAGTATTTTTAGAAAAATATAATATGAACAATCTTCTTTGTCTTTTGAGTAGTCAATATATTTTTATGTCGTAGATGAGATCAATCAAAACAGATAAAAATGGTTGATTACTCCATTTTAGTTTTGTATTTAGAAAATTATATATTGATTGTACTTTAATTTGTAACTCATGACACATTAATAGTTATACATAATATTAGATGTTAAATAATAATAATAATAATAATAATAATAATAATATATAATAAGAATTTTCCAACTATATCTACTTCTTTGAAAATAATTGAGTTGCAAGCCACTAATTGTAGAGATTGTTTGAAGAAGTTGAATAATATACATCAAAACAATTTTCTCTCGAAGACACAATAATAACACTCATATAAAGCTAAATATATATTATTGTTGGGTACTTCTCTTCTATAAATTAGATTGATAAAATTGAAATTTTCTCTTCAATAAATTAGATTGATAAAATTGAATATATATTATTGATATAAAGCTAAATATATATTATTGTTGGGTACTTCTCTTTTATAAATTAGATTGATAAAATTGAATATATATTATTGATATAAGTATTATATCAATAATTATTTGACAAATGAGACATAAAACTTTATATTGATTTTTTAAAATAATATAGAATTAATGTGAATGATGTTGGACAAACGTTGTGAAATAATAATGTGACATTATGAACTAATAATATGGAATTAATTTAAAAAATTTTGAGTAGACGTTATGAAATAATATTTAAATAGGAGATAGAATAACATAGTGAATGGTGTATAGAATTTGTGAAAAAACTAACTGAGGAAACTCTCTATGAAGATGTACACGTCAATTTTTTGGCTAAGGTGGCAAATATTTGCATATGTGGAAGAAAATATGAGGTGGCAGCGGAGTTTGTATTAAATATATATAATAGATAGAGCATGATCCTCATCATCCAATTTTACATCAATATTTTCAAGATCTAATACAATATTATTAAACTCATCCCAGGTTGCATCTTGAAAGTATATAATTTTTTATAAGTACAAACGAATCGCTAATGATTTTGTCAAGTATGAATATTCTAATTTGAGCCATATATCCGCTGAAGAGGTCTCCTTTGACACTTCCCTCATAATCTTGTCTCCAAGACTCAAGATTAGAGCACTTTGAGTCTTGTTCATGAAACAGAACTTCAAACCTTATAAACCAACAATTGGCACCTTAAACCAATATTTTGAGTTATTAAACCAAGACTGTTCCTTGTTTTGTACAGAAAAAACGCAATATTATTGAAAATGAAAACGGAGATTGATCAGACTTAAACGGAGAACGTTCTTCGTTTTCTGACTAACATAATTAAAGCCTTGCAAATCTAAAATGAATACACACAATTGTTAACCCAATTCAAAGATAAACTCCTACACCTGGGGGAACTGAATCCTACTTGAATTATCGCTTATAATGAGATGAAGATGATTAGAAGGTTTATGCATTTATGCTGCCAGTTTTTCATAATGTTGTAAAACTGCATCTTTGCATTCTATTTTCCAGTCTTGCTTTGTTTTGCTTATATACAGTTTGCTTACGATTTAGGAGTAACAAATATCTACTAGTTACAACTAACTAACTAACTGAAATTAACTACCCAAAACAGATTCTATCTCAAGGCTTCTTAATTGAGTACCACTTTTAACAGTTCCTTAATAAATGAAAACAGAAAAAATATGTTGAATGGATTATGTTTGTTTAAGAATGCATGGAGAGCTGAGAATAGAATAGTAGTTTAAAAATATCAAAGACAACAAAAGAAGTTTTATGATTTTTTTCGTTGCAATATATTTATTTAGTGTTAGAGAAATAACAAAGATTTAAAAGGATACATGTATAGAATTAGTACCAATATATTCTTGATATGGAAAATATTGAATGGAATTTTTGTTGTTAGTTTTGTGTGTCGTGTTTGAAGTGTGGTAAAATTAAAAGGATAAAGAGAGAAAATAAGTTTTAATGTTTTTTACTATAAAAGGTTTAGATTAGTAGGCTTCAAGTTTATAAGGGTTTTAAGAATTTGCTTTCCAACGACTTAAGATCTCAAAGATCAACATTCTCATTGTTGTCTAGTGTGTCCTCTTATAAATATCTCTTAAGATCTAATATATCTAAATTAATTTTAGCTCACTTATATTTTCTCTTAAGTCCACCCTATTCCTTAAAACACATTTGACACTATTTAGTTCAACTTTAAGGGTACACTTCTTGAACAATTTTCATCATCTTCAATTTTAATTTGTGAAAGATTTCATTTGAGTAAAACATCCAAAGTATCTTTTACGTGGACATAGTAGTAGTAGCTAGCACTTTGTCAAACATATTATCAAAATATCAATTGACATAATCAAACTTATATGGATGGTTCGAAACAATGACAACAAACATTAGATTTATTTTACCAACAAATTCCTAATATTTATTAAAATTTAATCTCTAATATTTATTAAAACTTATCTCTCATTGAATTTGTAATACCCCTAATAGTTTACAATGCACATTGTGCACATGAGTGAAGATAATATATGGAAATGAATGATTATATATTACTTTAAAAATACTTAAATGAATAATTTAACATTTTTATCTCTTAAAAAATATTTTTTTCTTGCCACTGCTATTTTAAGATTTTTTTTATTTATTTTAATTTAAACTTCATTAGATTGTTTGTGCATGAGTTTAATTATTGATTTTTCATGTGATTATGTTTTTATATATTTTTGTGGTAATTTATAGTTGTTACATTTTAATTAATAAAATATAATTAAAATATTATAATGTATTTATATGCAATAAATTAAAAAAATAATTAACAATTAAATCAAATTTGCAATGAGTTATATTTTTATTGTTGTTTTTTTTAATTATAAAAATATAGACAAAGAATTAATAAAATGTAAAATAAAAATTGAATGAATTATAACTACTGAACGATATGACAATTAATGTTATATGAATTATAAAAATTTAATGTGTCAAACATATTATTTTAGGAGTTTATTTTAATATTTTATATCGACTCCAAATATTTTAAATTAGTTTGCTATAGTTCAGACTGGATAAACTTTGGAATTTTTAAGTTACAATAGATTTGTGGTCCTTCACATGCTGATATGTCATTATAAACTTCTAGATGTTTATTGAAAAGTTAAATGAAAAAACTTGTAAAAATTAGATTATAAAGTTAATATTATTATTCAAATTATAGGTCAACAAGTAGATAAAAAATTTCATGGTTATTAATAAAAAACGTATATTATTTTTTCATGAATGCTTTTAGAAAAATAAATATCCAAAAGTTCTATGCTACCAAGAAATGCAAAATAATTTTGGACACAACATACATGAAAATGGAGGATGGTGGCTCAACAAAAGATGGCAATGAAAATCCACATCATGTCCTGAACTCTGTCTCCTCAACTTTCAATTTTGTTAGAGAAATGCAAAAACCAACACATTTCCATTTTCTTTTGTTGGAGGAGGAGGCATGGTAATATGGTGACTTTTCACTAACTTCTTTTACTCTCCCTATACTCTTCAAATCCAAAAGCTATACTAAGCTTCAATAACCAATGCCTAAGCAGAAAAAATAAAACAAAAATATGTGCCTACAGAGTTGGAAAAGTGCTTCTAGGAACTAGAAATGAGCAACAAGGCGTCGTTCACATGAAAGCAGTTCGTCCACCTCTTCTGTTATGCCTATCATACGCAGTACTGAATTTGTCCACCAAGTCATTCATTGCACTACAGGAAGACAAATATAAGAAAAAAGAGCATTCATTAATAACACAAGGATACAATTCAAGGTTAAATATTATGAGCTATTATAGGTTCAAATTCCTTAGTTTGAAAAATATATTTACATATCTTATGAGATATATATTACACAACACTCCTAATCCATCACAAACATTTTTCTACTCTTTTTTTTTACCAAATTTGTATTCGTGAGAGAAAGATGAAGGCCACGGAAATAAGAATGATGAGAAGAAAGTTGCCGACCATTGTTAAGAAGGGTATAAAAAAGGTCACGGAGAAGAAGACTAATAAGAAGGATACATGGTTAATGGGACTTCATGAGTCTACGATACAAGATTGAGCATGAATCCATTAAGATATACAAACAGACTCTACTTAAATGACTCAAACTTCCTCCCTTAGTAAGTACCTCTTCCGACAAAAGAAGATTTTGTTTGTCCTCCGAAAAGCTGCAGGTGTAGAGAATGGAAGAAAAACCATGTACAGATTTGGGTATTAGTACCGCTATATGGTACGAAGGAAGAATTAACGAAAATCATGAAACGTTGGCACAGGGTCCTTTTCCTCTTTGTGCATTGGTTTACTTATTTTAATTCAATATTTTAATTTAATTAAAAATATATGTGCGCACTTTTTCTCTTTCTTATGTATAGTTGCCGCATGGTGCACACAAATTGTTCTGTGGTCATTGACTCTTCTTCTTCCTCTTCTCAAGGTTGTTTTATCTGTGCAGTCCCCCAACCACCGGCTTTCTAGATCTCAAATCAAATTACATTAATTGACTGGCACACAAGAGCACATGATATTGCACACTAATTAATTAACTGTGTTTTGTCAGGAGCACTATGATATTGCTAACTACTCTATTGTTCCCCAAAATTGATTCATTTATAATTAAAGAAATTGGGCAAAACAAAATGTAGGGCAATCGGAAAGTCTGCAGAATAGCCATAGTTGGACTGGTAGTGCATAACTAAGTTAATATCTTGTTCAAACTTGAAGACCAATTTCCTATAAAATTGCAGAAAAGAACTACCCCTACCCCAAAACTAAACCTTAGAACCCCAACCTAAAGAAGAGAGGGTACTGAGAAAGCAATTTAATGGAGAAAAATAGAGATGGTAGATGGATGTTGTAGAGGTGAGTTGTAAAAAAAAGAGAGAGAAAGTGGGAAACATTTTTTTATGTGTTGTGGTACACGTCATTCTTGAGTTTCGTGACCGATTTGGCTTGGTACTAAGAAGCATTTTCCTTTGGGTATTATGGGGTGTCAGTATGGAAAGCTCAATGGAATATTGAAGTGTCTTAGGTCTTCCCCTTGATGTTAAGCTTTCAAAAGAGGTTTTCCCAAGTATTTGGTTACTTATCAATTTGTATCAGAACCGGTTGTTGGTGGCTCGGAAATGACTACCAACTGAGGGTCTAGAAAGGCCGAGTCAAGGGGCATTGCTATGGTAGGGCTCAAGAGCGGTGCTATGATAGGATTTGTTTATTATGGGTGTACAAGTCACACATCGAGTAGTATGAGATGATCAGTGGAGTATATAAGTGGCCTGGTTCTTTTCCCTTAATAGCTCAGCTTTTAAGAGAGGGTTCCCTAAGTATTTGGATATTTATCAATTGACACAAGAGTTGGTTGTCGGTGGCTCGAAATGGACTGAATACGTAGGAGCTGACTGAAAAAGCCAAGTTAAGCATCATAGAGCACAATAGCCAAGACTCGGCTCTCAAGGGCAGTGCTTTGAAAGAGATTTAAGAATAATGGATTTCCCAAGTCTAACACCAAGAGCATGGGATGCTCGGTGCAGTATTTAATGACTCGGTTCTTCCCCATTGGTAGCTAGATTTTAAAGGAGGATTCCCCAAGTGCTTGGATACTTATCAAATTGCAACCTTGAAATATTTTTCTAACGATTTGATTCATGAGATTAAGAATAAAAATCATCTCCCAACCACATTAAGGTAGTTATGCTAAAAGAACAGTTTTTTGTTGGGAAATGAAATTAGATCAACTACAATTACAAAACCCAAAAGAAAACAGACAAAGGCAACAATTACAAGTATTTCATACCTTGAGCAGTTGGTCAGCATGGCAAGGTAACTAATCAATAAGGTGTCATTGTATTCCTACATAGGAAAGAAGAAATTGTAAGCTAAATTATTTTAAGCAGCTAAAAACTGCAAAATACCAATGTGCATAACTAACTCGCCCAACACTGGTTCACACCACTCTCCACATATTGATCCCCGTAAACATTTATTTCGTTTTCCTAACTCCAAAGTGCATTATCTGTCACAGTTTATGTCATGATGTGTATGTACAAATAATTCCAAATAAACTAAGCACAGTAACCATACAGAAAAGAAAATTAAGCCCATACCAATGCTCCTTCCCCACTAATTGCAAAGGCTATATTCCCCGACCCAAAAAAAAAAAGAAAGAAAGGGGGATAGCTTTAGTAAAAATTTCAGAATGGAACACACTCACCATCAAGAAATCATCTTGAAATTTCCCAGATTCAATAGCAGGCAATCTTCTCAGGAGACTTGACACTTGCCTTAAAAGTGAATTCTCACAAGGAACATCACCTGTTTTTAAACAATAAGGTTTAAATGATATTCAGGGGGTTCAATATAGGTAGGCAATGTATGATTTAGAGTTGAAGAAACAGAAATATTGTTCACATAATCAATGAGCATTATTTATCTATCACTCTGTTTTGAAACTGGTTTTTGAAATATGAATATTTAAAACCCTCTTTGCAACAACAGAAAACTATTTGAAACTGTCACTAAATGTACTTATTCTCAGTTTGATTTATCTAACTCTTTAAACACTTATAATCCTTTTACTGATAAAGGATTAGCAACTAAAAAAGGCATAGATACCCTCGTAAAATGGTAGTTTTTTTGCAGACATGATACCGTCATACCTTTTTCCATTGCAAGAAGATAGTGATGCAGCACCTTTATTCTGCTATGAAGCATTTTGATGGCACTGTGTATACCAGTAAGGTTAGCAGCCACTGCCAAAAGAAACATGGTATAATCCGATATGAGATATAACTAAAAGCAGAAAACATTATCCCTCCAGGTAGGAGTCAGCTTAGCTACAGGCATTCATTAAAAACATTGGCTCTAACGGAAACCAAAATTCAGTAAACTTAGGTCTTTCTCTACTCCTTTCAAATTTCAATTTTGAATATTCTCTGAGTTAAACTACTGATCTCACTGAAACCATCAAATATTTGTTGAGGTATTTAATATACGTTTCGCCAGTGTCACTAAGACAGGTAGAACTGACCTGGCCCACTTAACGATATAAATCATGCACAAGTTGTTGAAACCCAAAGCACAAAGGACTCGCCTCTTCAGCTGTCTATATACTATACTCAATTACTCCCTTTTTTGTTCAAGTATTTCCTTGGTGACCTCCATTATCGGGCTATCTTCCCTTTTCGGTAAACAAAAATTTTTACTTATTTCTTTCTGTTATCACGTCTTTCTGTTATCTGTCTCTTTCTATTCCTTGTCCTTTCCTCTAATTTAATTCTTCCCTCTCTGGTCTCTGCTTGTATCTGTCCATTTCATCTCTTACAATTTTTCCTGGTTAATATTTTTTTCTCTATTGTTAACTATTAATAATATGATATTTGAAGTTTAATCCTGACATATATGTTATTATTTTTATTATATTCTACATAGTATTTTCTTAATATTTATTACATTTTTTTAGTCACTGTGCTTCCATCACATTTTCATGGCACAATTTGGACTTGACCAAGTGAACCACATCCCACATTAATAACATGAGATGAAACGATTCATGTTGGTTGTTGAGCACATAACACAACTCTCACCTTTATCCAAATTAATGACAAGCTATGTAAAGTTCAATATAAGAATATAACAGGTATAATAATTACATAACGATAAAAACAAAAACCAAACTTGTGTCCCTTCTCCAAAAATAAAGGCAATGATAGAGAATAAGGCTGTTATAGAACGAAGAGACCAGAAAACCACTCACATTGTGTAGCTGCTGAACCACCATCAGATGGCTTTAGATGAGCAACATGATCAACTGAGATCCGTTCTGCTTCAACAGTCTTAAGCAGAGCAAGAAGAAAGGAGAGGGAGCCAAAACTATCATTATTAGAAACAAATGTTTCAAAAATGAAAAAGGAAGAAGCAGTTATAAAAGCCTGACCTCAATAGTATAGCTTGAGCGAACAAAGATAAGTTGTGGAATCCCATCTATGACATGCAGTTCTGAAATTGTAACAGCAAGCACCAGCAATAATGACACATGATTAATCTTCTCAGCACAATGAGCAGGCAAAACGACAGCCAAAAAATTGAGCAAAATACATACAAAACAAAAACAAATTAGGGTTCTGCTTTCGGAGTGTACGTAAAGGGATTGAATCCCCTACATAGACTATTTGATTGGAGTTTCTGTTCATTGGCTCAATTTGTCTCTTTTTGTAGTCTCTTTGTTAAGGTTTTATCCTTCAAGTATTTTGAACTCTATTTTCTTTTAGGAACAAAAAAATAGAATAGAAATATAGTTCAAGTAGCTAAAGCAGCTCTTTCCTTTTTAATGTTTTTTCACTATTGCATGTAGCAACCGTGGTTGAAAGAAAGATCACACACTAAATAACACAATGATGGAGATTACATACCACTTTCAAATATACTGACAGGGAGATCCTTCTGAGAATGATTGATTGAAGGGTTTAGAAGAACATAAACCGGACTTTCATTGATATCCATCAACTGTTACAGCAGAGTTTTGGAAGGAACGAGCAATTAAAGTAACTTGAAGAGAATTTCAAATGAACAACAGCACAAAAATGTAAATACATGTATAAGTCTAAATCTAAATCAGGAAAATTTCATATAAGGGGGACTGAAGTAAGGGTTTCTGTGGCCATCCCACGTCAACCCATGGTTTAAATCTCATATAACTTTTTCACACTAAATATCAATTTTTCTCTGGCTTCCAAAAGATTGTGCCATCTAAGCTACACTGTCCAATAAAAATAAATAAACCATCCACAGAGCCAGTTCCCATTCGTTTAGACTGTATAGGTTTAAACTTTAAAGTCTAAACAACCTTGATATTCTAAAACCATTTTTTATAAATTAAAGCACTAACATTAGCCACAAAAGTATTTTTCTCCAGAGTTACTAAATATTGCAAACACATCAGCACACAAATGTTATCTCAAAACCTCACATCATCTAAACCCACTATTGTTTTATGGTAGGACTGCTTGACCCACCTAGCAATCATTTTCACCTGAATAACTTTTAATGGCTTCACCACTAGCTCATCTTAATCTGACTTTTTACTCAAGCTAAATTATACTATCTCCTCAATTTTCTTCAATGTAATTCTCCCATTACAACCATCTTCAAGAAACAGTTATTCCTCTTCAAAGTGGATTAAAGCTGCACAATAACTGTGACTTCTTATGTCTTTAAAACCTCTTTATTTTTGCTCCTTCATCAGGTGCATAACTACTTAAGTTTCCTCATGAACCTAGACCAACCTACCCATTATTCTACAATACAGTTATCCAACACAAACATGTGTAGAAAATACACATTCTCAACATGGAAATAAATTCTACATAACATTATAGCATATTAGATTCTAAAACCTCAGCAACCAGCATGAAGCAAAACATTCTCCGGTTCCACAAGCTGGAACATTAGAAAGGGAGACCGACAAAAACTAATAATAATACAAAGCAAACTTTGATGTTATAAGTTTTGATAACGTATAAATTAAACGGGACCAATAATAATAGCAATCGAAGTACTATCCCACTAAATGGGGTCCGGTATATAGATCAAACGACATCATGATATCTTGTCATGAATCAAGTCTAATGATAGCCTATTTACTTATGAAGTACAAGCTATGACACGGACACCACGACATGGTTAATATCCAAAATATAGGACACTGGGACACCACATATATATTTTTTATAGGATTAATCTATTACTCTTCTAAAGAACAAAGCTATGGTAATGATCACAAAAAAGAATACCGAGAGGAATCATTTACAATGCAATCCTTACATAAATAATTCTAAGATAAGAGGATGGATCTTGTATTTTATAAAAACTAGTTAATCCTATATGATAACGAGCCTCACAAAAAAAAATGATAAGAGGCATCATTTTGATATTAGTTTCAAAAGTAAAAGATCTTATCTAGGGTAAGAAGTGCCAGAGAAGTGTCCAGCCAAGAGCATGTGTCAATTCAGTTTCTTGGCGTGTCCGTTAAGAGGTGTCGCAAGCGTGTCAGAGAAGTGTGGTTGTCTGAAACCAAAACGTGTCTGACACGCCAACACAACTTTAGAGAGGTGTGCATGCTTCATAGCTATTTTACATCTAAATCTTTCTCAAGTGTTTCACCTACAATTATCATTGATCTCTCTCTATCTCAAACTAATAATAATAAAAATAGCAAAAAGGAAGCATAATGAAAATTAAAAGGGAGCATCTGCACAATAATAACCAGTGCCCCATTTGCCAATTTTAATTCTAGTCAACAATTTAGCATTAGCTGAATAAATGTCTCACAATGCAATGCACCACAGCACATAAAAACCTGAAACAGTATTCATCAGTTCCAAACTAACGTAGCAGAATGATGCCAATGACATTTTCAGGAACCTTGAACAACAATTCTAAACCAACAATTGGCACCTTATAAATCAAAATATACAGTCAGAACTTCAAACCAAAGATAAAGACTCTCTCACCTACTAGTACAACAAAATTAACAAGAAATGCAAAACAAAAACAATAGCATTCCTCAATGCAAACGATTGCAAACTCTTAACATGGGTCCATGTTCAAGTACCAAAAAAGAAAGAAAAAAAAAGAAAACATGCACAAGTGTGGTTAAATTAAGACACAGAACAATAAAACAAACTCACAGCTTTGTGAATATGCATATCAGATTCTTCTGCATCACTCCCAGTTGAATACCATCCCAATATGTAAAAGTGTGGAAAAACCTTCTTATCTGAAAAATCACCTTAAATTTTAGAAACTAAATTTGCATAAATAAAAACAATTAATCAAACAACCCCTAATCACAAAGTTATTACTTATTAGATCAATTTCATATTATAACCTAATAAAAAAGAAAGTAATAATCTATGAATCACATACAGACATAGACACGACACTACACGTCAACACTAAAATAATTTTAGAAAATGAAATTGAATATAATCAAAATGTAAGTGTCATATCATTGTCCCACACGAGTGGAACGTCAACATGTGGACATCGAGACACGCATTGAATCAAAAGTGTCGTGCTACCGAGAAATAATCAAATTAAACTAAGCAAAAATAATCTAGAGAGAGATGAAAAAGGAATACTGAACAGAGCTCTTGCTTCTTCTCAAGGAAAGGACGATCAAGCGAATGAGTAGAAGGATCATAGAGAAGTTCGAAACTATTGAAGATCTCAACAGTGCGACCTTTCTGAACACCGATTACACAACCGTAAACACGCGGTGGAAGAGAAGAACCGACGGCGTCACCGCCGTTGTTAGTTGCGTTGTTGTGAGGAGCATGTGTAGGATTCATCTGAGACTTAACCCTCGTGTAATGATCGGAGATGTTCACGATGACGAGTGGGTGTAGCTTGAATGTTAATCCGCTGCTCGAGGAGGAAGCCATTGGAGAGAGGATTGAGGATTTTGATGAATAATTTAGGGATTTTGTTTTAGGTTTTGATGATTGAATTGAATTTGAAATTAGGGTTTCAGAAAGAGGAAGAAGGACGTTGTATAATTCAGTATGAGTATGGAGTAATTCAGTCTATGATAAATGTTTTCCGAAATAGAAGTTTATGGTTCATAGTTAGATGTAAAAAATGAAATGATCAATTGATATTAGATAAAAGAAAATAAATATGTCTCAATCAAATTTAAATTCATAAGGAGGATCTTGAACTTTTAAGTTTTATCAATTATAAGCAGAAACATTTTTCTATGCGGATTATATGTTGTATTAGTTCAATAAAATATTTTTTTAATTTTTGATAGTATAATTTGAGTTATTCGATTTAAAATTAATGACATCAATTGTTTGTTGTGAGTGTATTTCAAAAGTAAGATCACTAAAATAAAAAAATTTCAAATATAAAAAAAAAATTACATAAAAAAGGTTTTTCAAAAAATTTGTATTTAATAAAAAGATTTTATATTTTAATATTTTAAATCTAAAATAATAAAATAATATTTAAAATTAATATTTTTTCAACAAATAATTAATTAATCGACTTAATTATGAATTAAAAAATAAATATTGTAGAATATTAATTTAATTAATATTTTTTATTTATTTTTAAGTATTTAACAAATAGTTTTCATAACTAATTTAATAATTTTACTAAAATAATATTATAAGTTTTGAAAACCATTAAGTTCGCGTTAGACCTATGTATGTCTTAAATCAACTTTATTTATTAGGGGTATTCAAAAAAATCAAAAACTGAATCAAATTGTCGAACTGATTTTGAATTGAATTGATTTATAAAAATTGAAAACCGAATTGTTTTCGAACTAATTTTTTAAAATTAGAACTAGAACAGAACTAAACTAGTTTTCAGTGCGAAAAAACCAAAGCGAATCGGTTTTTATTTAAAAAAACTTGAACCGAATTTGTTTTTTTAGAAGTAATTAGGGGGTAATTATGTAAATTTTGACTTATATGAACAAAAAAACTAAATTAAACCGGTTTGGTTCAGTTCAAACAAATAATCTAGTTCACCAATTTGTAAAACAATTCGGTTCAGTTTTTTGAACTGAAAAATCAGTTCGTTTCGATTTTTTCAAATTGAAAATCTGTCGAGTTCAATTTTTAAATGGTTTTAGTTCAGAAGTGAACTTCGCTCACCCCTAATATTTATTAGGTGTAAATGTGTGTTATATATTTGAATAGAAGATTTGAAAAAGAACGAGAAGAGGTAACTTATTTTTTCTTTTTTAATTAGGAAACCTATAAAATATTTTCAAAATTAAATTTAATCTATCTAATATATAAAAGTTGCATGTCGTGGAAAGATAATCCATAACTCATCTTTCAAAACCTTCCATCCTTTCACAAAATAAACCTCTCTGCCTTCCAATGTTTTTTGGTACATTGTTTTCTTTCTTTATTCTATGCATTTCATGTTTTTCTAACTCATTTTTTCTTTAGCCATTTATTCACAAAAGTTTATAGAAGTCTTTAGTTTTCTCATTTTTTCCGTTTTCCAAATCTAATATAAATAGCTACTAAATCTTTATTTATTTTTTGTAATTATGTTATAATATTTTTTGTGACTTTTTTTAATTTAAATATTTTTCACTCATTTGATCACTTCTTGATCGATGATAAGATTAAAGTTCATATATGCGAGAGGAAATACAATATACTCTTATATTAAAGTCGATATTAATATAGTAATCAATATCTTGTGCAAATGAACAAATATGTTATTAGTTAAGCGTAATTGAAATATTGGATGATCATTTTTTTTTCTTCAAATTTTGCAATGAATCTTTGAAGTATCTGGCAAAGTAGAGACACAAGGATGTGGAATAATTTAGAGGAATCAAATGTTGATATCTTATATTCTTGATGTATTTTAAGAACACTTTGGGTGACCGGGTTTTGTACATGAAATAGTCGGTTTATTTCATATTATCAAACATGAACATTGTTTTTAGTCTAAATTAAAGTGAACGATTTTAAATATGAGGATATCATTGTTGAGAGTAAGAATATAACTCTAAAAATAGTTGTTTTAGTTATATATATTCAAATATAAGTTAATTCAATTCTTCACTTGTAAAGGTGGAAACTCATTAGGACGATTTGTTTATTTAATGATAAGCTAATGCAGCTCCTCAAATAATTTTGTACCAAATGTTAATTTAATTATTTTATATTGTGCTTCTTTTTTCTTTCTAAATTTGATGAAGTAATTTTTTTATTAATCAAAGTAACAACTCTCTCCAACGAGATTTAAATTCGGTATTTTTCTTGTCATATGTAGATGTAAAGTCAATAATGACTAGATGTTTGAAGCAATATGTTCCAACTAGAAGTGAAAATAGGTCAAACCAACATAGCCTTATGCATAGTTTATGAGATACCCAAACCAAACATTTAATATATAGGTAAAAACAAGGCTTTTTCAAAAGCCTCCGGCCATAAATTTTAGGAGAAGGGGTGAGGATAGTTGTTGTGCTCTAATAATAACATCAAGATACATAAGTTGCATTAATCTAACTTAATCATAAAATAATCTGAATCCAACATAATCTCAAAAGAGTCTAAGTTTCTCCAACAAACAAAACACTAAAGAATAAAAAAAAAATTCAAACAAAAATAAACAATTTCAAAACAAATCAACAAATAGCATTATAAAACAAGTTTCAAAACAAAAATCAGATCAACAAATAAATATATATATATATATAATTTATTTTTGTAAAGAGATGGCTGTAAGTTAATCATAGTCTTAAGAGAAGGGGTGAGAATTTCAATTCACTTACATAAACTTTTATTTTTGATAAATTAATAGTTGAGGGTAGGTTAAAAAGAACTAACTTTATAATTCATTTTTTTAAGTACTTATAAAAGTCATCTTTACAATATTGTTTTTTGGAAAACTGACATATTTATGGCAAATGAGAAAATATTTATAAAAAAAATAGAAGATAAAGTGTTGAAGTAAAAAGTATTGAAGTACCCAAAAGATTGTTGGGTGCAGTTATCAATTTCCAAATTAAATTTATATTCCTTCAATTAATTTTTTTATTGAAATACTCAAAATAACTTTAACAAAATCGATAAAAATAGTTGAAAAAAATTTACCTCAGTTGTATTAACCTTAACATAACAGTTGTATTAAGGGAAAATATTTTACCGGAAATTTCAAGAGGAATGAAATTTTCGGTAGTTATAAATGCATATCGGAAATTTCAAAAATGAAATTTTCGGGAAGGTTCACCAAAAATTTGAAAAATCAGGTATACATTTTCAATATCGGAAATTTGAAATTTCCGGATGGATTTCCAGAAATTTCAAAAATAAAATTTCCAGTATGTTCACCGAAAATTTCATTTCTCTTTGAAATTTCCGATACAGTGTATATTTTTTAATTTTTTTTGTTTTTGTCGCGACTTAAAATTTCGAGTGTTTCTCGAATTCAATAGAGTCGCCACTAAAATTTATTTTAAAATAGAGAAAATATTGGGAAACCCTTCAAAATAGAGAAAAAATGGTCTTTGAAACCAAATTTGAGTTCACGAGTCGATTATGCGTAGGAAGCTATTAGCACCTTACGACATCCGTTAAAAACAGTTGCCTATAATTAATTATGCAAGATTAATTTTAACTTAAGTATATTCATTTTTCTTTATTATTAAATATGAATAACAATTATTACTATATTTAAAATATGATTTTGAAATAAATATGTACTTAACAAATAAAGGACAAAAAAATAAATTTTTATTTATGTGTTTGACAAAAATGTGATCTTACTCCTACGTATCTCCCAGTGTGATGGAGAAATCAAAGCTACGTAATTCTTGGTAAAAAAAATGCTGATGTGTTTAGTATTTTTTAAAGAAAATTTGTTTTGTTATTGACAAAAAAAAAATTATTTTGGCCAAAAAAGAAAAGAGTTTGTATGATTTAAATAATTATTTTGAAATACGAGTTTTTAAGACTGTCAAATTATATAATTTGTGTTTCAAAAATTTAATGATTACAAAAGATGTCTCATCTAATTGATCATTTTAAAAATATTTTATTTTACTTTCAAATGTAAAGTTGAGTTTTCAAACCAACAAGTGGTATAACTTGTGCCTTAACAACTCAGAGATTAAAAAAGATGTCACATCTAATTTAATTAAATTTAATAAATAAATTTTAGATGATTCTATTAATTTATCAAAATAAAATAAAATAAAAATAAGATCAAATTTTGGTGCAATAATTTATGTCAACACATAATTTGAAACAATATTCCTCTTGATTTTATTTTTTAGCAAATAGAATTTTATAAACTTAATAAATTAACAAAGTAAAAATGCAAGTTGTACTTGAAAAGAAAATAAAGTCTATTATGTATAATGTGTTTTTCTACTCTACAAAAATTGGGAAAGAAGATTAAAGCTACTCTGCGTAAATTGGAAAAAAAAAAAAGTTGTAACCTATATGTATATATGTACTATGTAATAGATGTGCCAGAGCTATTAAAATTGCTTTATAGGTCTTGTTGTCTTAAAAACCAAGTCGTAACATATTGAAAAATATCATAAGTAGTCAAAAAGTCCTAATAGAAAATATACATACCGGGGAGTTGATATGATAAATTCATTTCAAAAGGATAAATAATTTCAGTATCAACACCGTTGCACACTCTTAGAAGTGAAGTATTTCTTATTTTTCAAAATGCATCTCCTCTATTTTTCCATCATTTAACAATAATTTCATATTTAAAGAAATAAAAAAGAAACATCATTTGTAAGAGTAAGATTAGAAATTTCAGCAAACAAACAACAAATAGAAGGCATATTCTTAAGCGCGAAAACAACGAAGCGTTGTATTAAAAAGATAGAGAACAAAACAAACGTGATAGAGGTTGATCGGATTATGGCAGCGGTGGTGCACAACTGATGGTTGAAGATGGTTACGGTGGTAACTTCACTTTAGTTTCTCCTTTGCTACTACTCTTGTTTTTCTCCTCTTCTTTTTCTGTGTTTTTTTTAGTATTAGCTTTTCTTTTTCTGTTTTGTAAACAAAATGGAGATGTATTTATAGAGTTTTTTATTTGTTTAGTTGCTTTCCTTGACTGCCTTGGTCCTTCTCCATCAATTTCTTGTTTGATGTTTCATTTTCTTTGCTCATCATTTGCATTTTTCTGCACCTTTGATGCCTTCATAATTTTAGAATATTTTGCTTTTGTTTGATGATTTGTTGAGCTTTTATTTGTCCCTTAGTTTCTTTTTTTTAAACTAAAAAATTTGTTTCTTTGTTCTGCACAATGTGTACAAAGACTGACTTATAAATTATGTTTTTATGTTTCTCTAATTAGTTACAAAGCAAAGGCTAGTGCCTCAATCATGACACTGCATCAGGAACAGAAAGGCAGCAATAAGGATAGCAACAAAATAGACCAAAGCAAACTAGCTTAATTTGGTTTAAATTTGAATATAATTGTAAATTAAAATTGTAAATTAATTTGAAATTGTAAATTTATGAGACATAATGAAATTATTTATTTTAATTAATTTTATTTCCTTTTTTTAAATACATATTTCCTTTTTGATTTATTTTTAACAAAATTGGGGTACTACAGTTTTATATATATTTTTTAATATTTTTTTATTCAATTTTGTTAGTGACGACCAGAGGAGCAAAAACTGATGTTGATCATTATCGAGTTCGACCTCCTACACAATCAAATAGGAGAGTTGCAATTGAAAAAAGAAGAAAGAGAAATGAAGAAAGGCAAGCGCCCCAGGATGAGCAGCCCCAGCAAAATCCTATATTTGATGAAGAACAGGATGACCAGCTCCAGCAAGATCATGTGTTTGATGATGAACATCATCATCAGCAGCAATAGTTTGATGATGAACATGGTCAGCAGCACCAGCCTGAAGAACCCATGTTTCCTGAAGGTCCTTATGATCTTTCTGTCCTTAAAGATTATGAGCACCATATTGCAATTAATGTGTGGAATGGACATGTTAGTAAATAATTTATTTTATTATATATTATAATATATTTGTTGTATAGGTTATTTTATTACACATTATAATATATTTGTAGTATAAGATTATAATATATTTGTAATTGTGTGTTATTTTTAATTAAACAAGATAGATGTGCCTTGAAAGTTGTTTCAAATGGCAAAAAGCAAGACAAATTCATTGATATCAGATATCAATTACCTCCTCAAATAGATAATTGGATTACTATATCTGGATTACGTCCTCTGAGAAGAAGTAGTTTGTATATAATTGACGGTATTATGATATCTGCTTTTGCTGAGAGATGGCACGTAGAGACTAGTTCATTTCACCTGTCATTCGGTGAAATGACTATTACTCTTGACGACGTCAGGGGTCTTTTGAGTATCCCATGTTCTGAAGAGTTTTTCACACCTCCCGCAAATGTCAATGAAGATTTGGCAATTGTTGCTGCTGTTGAGTTGTTGGGAGTTGCATATGATGAAGCTGTCACTGAAACTAGGACCAATAGAGGTGCCTCGTATAGTTTTGAATGGTTGAAAGAGGTGTTTTTCAAGAAACTTCATAAAGGACGACATGACTGTGCAGCAAGGGCATACCTACTTTATTTGGTAGGGTGTACCATTCTAGCTGATAAAAGTTTTACCCTTGTATCCGCAAAATATTTGTTTCTTATTCAAGACCTTAATACTTGTGGTAAATGGGCATGGGGACCAGTTGCACTTGTTGTGTTATATGACTATCTTGATAGTACATTGCCTACAATCAAACAGATTGGAGGATATTTATCTTTATTTCAGGTACTATTATATTTATTGTTCTTATTATTTTTTTTTAATTATTTCATCACCTTAATAATTTTACTATATTTCAATTATTGACAGACTTGGATTTATGAACATTTTCCTGATATTTGTAAACGGGATATGGATGAGCATATTTCCTCGATGCCACAGATGTTTCATTGGACTGCTAAACAAACATCTGGGAACGTTGCATATTACAGGGCAAAGTTGGATGCTTTGAGGGATACTGATATTATTTGGATGTTGAATTACGATGAGAACTCTATGACACGATTTCAGTTTGTGTCAATGTTTACAGGATACATTCGTTGGTGTTCCATGATGGTTCTGTATTTCCCAGAGAGCTGCATACAATAGTTTGAGTATACTCAACACATTCCTCCTACACGTAACCCATATCAGAAATGGTCATCCACTTCTCGTTGGCCTGGTTTTCTAACTCAGTTACAAGTAAAGACTCTATCACTTCTTGCAAATGTTCCTTGAATAATGCAGCATATAAATTAGGTTTGGACTTAATCTCTGTATACAATTGTCGACGTACAATGCTCCATTATTCTTCACTATGACCAAGTAAAGCAACAATAGCACGATATCCACAGTTTCCATTTGCTTTAACATTAACTATGTCTTCACTATATGGATGAATTAAAGAAGGAAACTCGTGGAAATATTTTTTAACCTGATGGGAGACTTGTTTGGATGCTTGATGGGAGACTTGTTTGAATGCTTGCTGGGAGACTTGAGTATCAACATGCTCAAAGTATGATGGGTCGCGATATACGTCATATCCCTTCGACTTATTGCCTTTTTTCTTTTTAACACCACATTTTATTTTGATTTTATCCACTGGTGCACACATTGATGTTGTCTCCAGATGTGCTATTTCACGCAACTTGCTCTTTAATGCCCTTCTTCCAACAACATTAAGTGTTTTCCATGTTTTCTAAATTATATTCATCTCCGATGTAATGTCCAACTCTGAATCATTTGTCAATTGTTCTTCCTCTTGATCACTATTCATGGTTAATTTCCTCCAATATATATGAACATCACCTAATGAGATTGAAACACCTTCCAGCTTATATTATGCCAACTCACATGCACAAGGTAATCTATGAATGTTTATAAGTATACAACAACACACATCTTTATCGTTACCGACATAGCTGACTCTCTTGTATTCATGAACAATATCACCTAAGGCTTTCTTGGATACAACTCAAGTCAATTTCTCAAATAATGGATTGTTGTGTATATGCTCTTTGCGACCCTTACTTATCTCAAATGAACCTTTTATCTTAATAATTTGAAACTTCAACATGTCATTCATACCATTCCATGCCTTACAAAATCTCATTTACTGTGTTCCAAAAATCTCTTTAATGACCAATGAGCAAACTCAACCCTAATATTTAAACAAAAAAAATATAAAATGTGAAGTTTTAATCATATATCATGCATAAAATAAAATAAAAAATGTGAAGTTTTAATGACATACCTATTAGTCGTAGTATTTCTTAGATGCAATACTTGATTGGTCGATACTTCAACAAATCTTTTCCTATGAGGATTCAACCATGTGTCTCTGACGTAGTGAAAGAAAATAATATTATCGACACATGCTTGCTCAAACATTTGCAAAACTTCCTCGTACTCAATCTCTTCAGAACAACAAACAATTTTCCTCCACAACTCAAGAATGGGTTCTTGCATGTCTTTCTTTAATATATATTGTTTGCATTTGGCTCCAACATTTTTGTTAATATGAAGTTGACAAAGTAAATGTGTTGAAGATGGAAATACAACTTAAATTGCATTCATTAAAGCAAGTTCTCTATCAGTCACAATCACTTGAGGAAATGACGTGTTCAAAACAAACAACTCTTTTAGACGTTCAAAATCCATATAAGCAAATGCAACATTAAATGTCAACCTAGTTGAAGTTACACCAACAATTTCAAACAATGGTAACCTATACTTGTTGGTTTTGTAGGTGCTATCAATGATCAATACAAGAGGGAACATGTTCAACAAAGTTATGGAATTTGGGTGCGTCCAAAACATATCCCTCACAACGTTGGAGTCCTCATGAGTCCTACTCCAACAAGTATATTTCTCAGCTTCAAGTAACTTCAACAAATGTTGTATATCAGTTCTAGGCCATTTCAAATTCTTCTTGTGTGTACTTCGTCGCTTGTAAATTTGATAGATATTAGTCACATTATGCGTATCTCAATCTCTCAAAGATGCCAAGATGTGTCTCGGTGCAACGTGATATTTTGTCAACTTGTCAACATGTTTCTTATCTTCTTTTATTAAGCGTCCCATAAATGCAGTATTCTCAAAAGTAACTACTAAGTCATGGTTGTGAAGTCCACAAATTAAACTAATAATCCATCCTTCAGCATTTTTCAATTGTCTCGATCTAAGTTTAAACGTACATCCACACCTTTTAGTTGAAGTACCTATGTTATTTTTATTTGACTTATATTGTCCGCCTCTATCACAACCAATAATTAATTTTGACTTTTTTCCTCTCTTTCCAGTCTCTACGTTTGATCGAGTAATGATAACTACTACTCGATTTTGTCGGCCGATCTCTCTTGCCTATGATATGACAGCTTCTCATGACTCAAAAATTTGATCAGTTGTAAATGCTTGAGTTAAATCTATAAATATTGGTTGTGTGTTTTCCATCCCTATTTCAAAAAAATAAAATAAAATAACAAACAAATTCAAAAAATATTCAAATAAATAAATTTATTAACTACCGGATTTTTTAAATTTCCGGATTTACTACCGGAAATTTCAATTATTGAAATTATTTCCGGTGAAGAAAACATAACTACCGAATTTTTCAAAATTTTTGAAATTTCCGGTAGCTTCTGAAAATTTGAAATTTCCGGTATTGAAAATGTAACTACCGAAAATTTCATTGAGCAAATATCCGGTATTACAAATAACTACCGGAAATTTAGTTGCCAAAATTTACCTATCGAAAATTTCGTTGAGGGGGTGAGATTTTGAAGTAATTTTTTTTTACCACTCACGTGAATGAATTTATTAAGGATAAAATTAAGTTTTTAACAAATTGGGAGTACAAGTTTAATACAAAAGCCAACAATCTCATATGATCTATAGACCAGTGACTATTGTAGAAACTAAGTCATTGGAGATAGATGTGAGAATAGATGGGTCAAAATTGAATTTAATTTTAATAGATCAGATCTATTTAAAAAAAATTAAAATTTAAGTCTCATCTATTATATGTTAAATGTTTAAATTTTAAATTTTGAGTTACCGATTTTAAAAGTCCGACTTAATTTAGTAATATATTAAAGAGTTTATTTTGTGTTGAGACTATAAAAACAACATTTCGCCTATTTTTAAAAAGATTAATAGATCAATAAAAAATGTGAACTTTGATGTGTCAGGACAACCATAACATTTGTTTTTTTCACTTTTTGTAACAAATTTGATGTATATATGATAATATGAATAACAATTATAAAAATAAAAGGTTTAATTGCAGTTTTTGTTTCTCTATTTTTATCAATTTACGAAATTAGTCTCCTTATTTTAAAAGTTATCAGTTTTTGTCCCTCCCTCAAATGTTTGAACTAAAAATTGACGATTTGACATTTTAAATAATATGACATACAATTTCATGTTATAGAACCATCTAGATGTATTAAATATTCATGTCATTGATTGAATTACAAAAATAAAAAATGTCTAAAGTTGAAAGTTAAGTTTTTAGAGGATTTTATTTCAATTTTATGGGTGTTAATCACTATAGATCATCATATCATATGCCACATTATTTAAAACATATTACATCGTAATTTTTTAGTTAAAATATCATAACGAGGGATCAAAAATGCCAGATTTTAAAATAGAAAGACCGATTTCGTGAATTGATAAATATAGAAGAATAAAAATATAATTAAGCTTAAACAAAATAAAAGAATAAAATACAAATGTTGAATTTATAGCACAATAATTTTGAAATAGAAGGATAAGTATGAATGTCTAAAAGTGAAAACAAAAAATCAAATTTGAGTTAAAAAATAGTACATCAAATGCATTAAAAATAATTAACCAGTCAATAAATTAAAAGAATTAAATTTTAACTTTAAAACTATATCATTTTACAACGTAGATCAAAACAAATTTTTATGTAGGAAGATAAACTTATAACTTTTGACTTAGGAAGATAAACTTATTAAAAAATAAAAAACAAATTAATATATATACTATAGTGTTGGAATTTGAGTTTCAAAAACTATTAAAAATCACAATTTATGTCACCAAAGATATTACTGGGTTGAGTCGCGGACTAGGTCGCTCTCTTTAAGACGTTTCACGGCACTGCCCAAATTGTGCAAGGCAGACTATCAACCACGAAGTCCCCAGGATAAAACAGCTCAGATCACTGTATCGGAGTTCTACTGCACTGTAGAAAACCATTCTAGAATTATACCCTCAATATGGCGCTTAAAGCCACTCTTAATATGAAGATTAAAGTCATTCGTAATATGGTACTACGACCGCTCATAACTACGGCATAATGACCGCTCTAAAAAGCAAAAGGACTACGGCATAACGACCACTCTAAAAACGAAGGGACTACGGCATAACAGCCGCTCTAAAAAATCGAAGGGACTACGACATAATAGCCGCTCTAAAAAAACTGATAGGGACTGCGGTATAATTACTGCTCTAAACCGAAAGGGACAGAAAGAAAGGGGAGAAGTGGCTCGAAATTTGGCGAGCTGAATATAAGAGGGAGAAAAGAGAAAGTTGGGAAAAGCATCCAACTTTGGTGTGCTTTTCACAATAGTTTGATGCTCATTATATAGTGATGGAAGTAAACTCACATTTCTTTTCTAAGCAATGTGGGACTTTAGTATGTATGTATAGATTTGAAACTACTCAAAATACTAGAGTTTTCCAATGTGGGATTTCAAAATCATTTCTTTCCAATGTGGGACTTAACAAGTTTCTTTCCACTTAAATTTACAAAAAATATTTCTTTCCAATGTGGGACTTCAAAAAATTATTAAATTCACACAATAAATAATTATTTTCCAACAATCCCCCACTTGAATTTAAAAAAATGTTTCTAAAATAGCTTCAAACGCTTCTATAAGATCGTGCATAAACAAAGGTGTCTATTGACTTGAACCTTTGCATAGTAAGTAAGATTCAGATTCAACAAGAGTGACTCGTAGTCTTGAACTCTATCTCTGACATCAAACCCACACACTACCTTTTCATAGGGTGTATTCTCAAAAGCTCGTGCATTAATGGCCCTGCACGTGTATCCCAGTATTGTGAACGCTCTAGGAATTCTGCCTCGAAATTCCATAGGAAGCGGCCCCACTTTCACATTCACATAGGTGAGTCTATCAAGAGTACTCCTGTAGCTAGGTACTCCCTCCACGTAGAGTATAGATCTCATTAAGAGTTTCTATTACCTCATCCTATCATCGTTTCAGGAATCATGCTTCTCTAATTTATAATAGCATGTTCATCTCATATCACTTCACGACTTGTTATTACCCATTGAACCTAATTCTTGGGATCTCCGGTCTTTTAGGCAGGGTTACCATCATGAGTGACTCTTTAGGCATTAGTCTCATCCTTTTGGATGTATTTATGACTTTCTCTATAGCTAATATTTTCGTCAAAAGATTTGCCAAATTATCATCAATGCATACATGATCCACTATAACGACTCATTTAGTAAATAACTTTCTGACAATGTTGTGCTTACGACAAATTTGTTGTCTCTTATCGTTGTAATAACGATTCTCAATCTTTGCAATAGCCGCGGTACTATCGCAGTGGATCAACACATCTGTCATAGATTTTTCCCATATAGGGATCTCTGCTAGCAAGCATTTCAACCAACTTGCTTCTTCACTAGTAGTAGCTAGTGCTATAATTTCAGACTCCATAATGGATTGATCTAATATCGTTTGTTCTTTGATTTCCAAGATACAACACCACTCACTATATTAAAATATAGTCTTCGATTGCTTTGGAGTCATCTAATAAGACGTTCCAATCAGCAACATTGTATCCTTCAAGGACTATAGGAAATCTTTGATAATGTAATCCGAGACTCGTGGTCATTTTCAAGTATCTCATGACTCTTTCTATAGCGTGCCAATGCTCCATACTAGGTCTACTAGTAAACCTTCACAACAATCCCACAACATAGGCAATGTCGGGTCTAGTATAATCAGTGGCATACCTGAGGCTGCCAATGATGCTCACATATTTAGTTTGTCTAACACCTTCACATGTGTTCTTGAAAAGTTTCACACTTGGATAGTATGGAGTGCAAATAGGTTTACAGTCAAAGTAATTATATTTCTTTAGGATATTTTCATCATAGTGAGATTGATCCAAAGAAATTCCCTTTTCTGACCTAGAAACCTTGATTCCCAGGATTACATTTGCTTCTCCGAGGTCTTTCATGTCAAAGTTGTTACACAACAATGATTTCAAAATGTTATAGCATGAAACTTTGTATCAAATACATAAAGACATATGATAGTGCAAATGCTATTTTCAAATTTGTAGTAAATACATTTGTCACTTTCATTCACTTTAAACTCATTCGATTTAATCAAGTTATCAAACTTTTCATCGCATTTCTTAGGAGCTTGTTTAAGACCATATAGAGATTTATCTAACTTACAAACATTGTCTTCTTGTCCAAGAATTACAAAAACCTTCAGGTTGTTCCATATAAATTTCTTCTTCTAGGTCACCATTTAAAAAAGGTTGTTTTAACATCCATCTGGTGTGTCACCAGGTTATGAATACCCGCAAGTGATATAAGCACCCTAATGGATGTTAGTTTAGTGACTGGTAAGAAAATGTCGAAGAAATCAATATTTTCTCTTTGTCTAAAACCCTTGGCTACAAGGTGTGCCTTGTACTTATCAATACATCCATCGGGTTTTAGTTTCTTTTTCAAAATTCATTTACAACCTATTAGTTTGCAACCAGGAGACAAGTCTACTAAATGTCAGGTCTTGTTAGACTCTAGAGAATCCATTTCATTGTTTATAGGTTCTTGTCATAGATCTACATCTAATGATGACAAAGCTTCTTTAAGATTTGCAAGATTCTCTTCTAAATTATAGACCATATATTCTGGTCCATAATCTTTAGCAACTTTGACTCTCTTACTTATTCGAGTTTCTGTTTCACCTTGGTTGCTGCTTTCAGTGCTTCTTGTAACATGAACGTAACTTGGTTCGCTGCCCCCACTATTTCTCCATTTTACAGGGAATTTAGTTTCATAGAAGTCAACATCATTTGACTCTATGATCACTTTTGCATTTAGATCATAAAACCTATACGCTTTGTTCTTTATCGCATACCCGATGAATTCTCATTCATAGGTTCTACTAGCGAGTTTAATTCGCTCGGGATCGGGGATTCTGACATAAGTCAGACCACCACATGTTTGAAAATAAGACAAGTTCGATTGTCTTTCCTTCACTATCTCATAAGGAGATGTTCTGTTTTTAGATTTAAGAACTCTATTCAAAACATAACAAATAAACAATATATTTTATGCACACTAATGAGATGCAACAATATAATTAAGCATACTAGCAACAACTAATTCAATAAGAGTTATATTTCCTTTCTTTTCAACTTTACCATTCACATTAAGCAATTATGGTGCAGTTGTTCCACATATAATTCTAGACAATTTGTAAAACTTATTTAACCAAACTAGAATCATACTTGAAACCTTTTCATATTTCTACTAAAATGATTTTCAATTTTAGTTACATAGATTCTTAACATGGCAAACGTTTCATTTTTGTTTTTCATTTCATGTTAACTTTCCCATAATGTTCACATATATCGAGGTGTAATAAATTTAAAGACTCAGATTCTCTAACTACAAATTTATGCGAACTCTATATTATTTTAGCTTGACTACAACAAATCACATTTTTCAAAATCATTTAGATATAACTTTGGAAATAAATCTAAGTTACTTAATTTTGAAATCAAATGTGTTCGCATCACATAGTATAGCATGTAAAAAAATTAAAACATACAACATGCAAGTAAAAAGATACATTTTATTGCTTTCAACAATCAAATATAAAGAGACATTAAACACTTAATTTCAATATATCACGAGTGACGTACCTTAATAGATGATCTCATGAGCTATCTTCTGAATTTTACGGGAGTGTGCCCCCACGGATCTGTCATCAGTCATCTGATACTCTGGATAGTAGCTCACTACATACTCATTTAGAGCATCTCAAATATCTCTACCAGTATTGCTGGAACTGTAGTGGTTATACAGATCATCAGCAACTCCATTAAGAATATAATTCTTATCATTATTTTCTGATGGGTTAATTCTCCATCTTTCTTATCCTTTTCTATTTGCTTCAAAACTTAAACAGTTTATTGAAGAGGCAACATAATCAAATCCAATAATCTCTTCGGTTGACATGGCAGAATAAATCGTCTTAAAATTGTTGGAATTTGAGTTTCAAAAACTATTAAAAATCATAATTTATGTCACCGAAGATATTACTGGGTTGAGTCGCGGACTAGGTCGCTCTCTTTAAGACGTTTCACGGCACTGCCCAAATTGTGCAAGGCGGACTATCAACCACGAAGTCCCTAGGATAAAACAGCTCAGATCACTGTATCGGAGTTCTACTGCACTGTAGAAAACCGTTCTAGAATTATACCCTCAATATGGCGCTGCTTAATATGAAGGTTAAAGTCACTCTCAATATGACGATTAAAGTCATTCGTAATATGGTACTACGACCACTCATAACTACGGCATAACGACCGCTCTAAAAAGCAAAAGGACTACGGCATAACGACCGTTCTAAAAACGAATGGACTACGACATAACAGTCGCTCTAAAAAACCGAAGGGACTACGACATAATAGCCGCTCTAAAAAAACCGAAAGGGACTGCGGTATAATTACCGCTCTAAAAAACCGAAAGGGACTGCGGTATAATTACCGCTCTAAACCGAAAGGAACAGAAAGAAAGGGGAGAAGTGGCTCGAAATTTGGCGAGCTGAATATAAGAGGGAGAAAAGAGAAAGTTGGGAAAAGCATCCAACTTTGGTATGCTTTTCACAATAGTTTGATGCTCATTATATAGTGATGGAAGTAAACTCACATTTCTTTTATAAGCAATGTGAGACTTTAGTATGTATGTATAGATTTGAAACTACTCAAAATACTAGAGTTTTCCGATGTGGGATTTCAAAATCATTTCTTTCCAATGTGGGACTTAACAAGTTTCTTTCCACTTAAATTTACAAAAAAATATTTCTTTCCAATGTGGGACTTCAACAAATTATTAAATTCACACAATAAATAATTATTTTCCAACATATAGTAACACCTTGCAAAACAAAATAATATTACACCAGCTATCATAACCTATGTATATAAAACTTACGTGTTAAAAAGACGTTATTCTCTTAAATTCCAATTCTCTAAAACGATATATTTTTTAATTAACGGTTAATAATCACTTAAGTTAATCACTTAATTATAATAATTAACAATCTTATAATTGTATGCAAGAGACCATTTTTTTTTCTATATGCATAAAATAAAAAGGAAAGAATGAAATCATCCAAATTTTAGGGTCAAAGTAACGTGCTTACTATATATTCAATTATTATCCATTCTTATCTTATTATAAGGTTGACAATAGAATGTAGGATCTATGAGAGATCACGGGAATTGTTTGTTTCCTCTTAAATGCAAAATATTATTATGGACGGTTGAATTTATGCAATTGTCTTTTCTTTTACTCATTTATTTATGCTATAGTCTAAGACTAGAAGAATAATTGAGAGATTGTATGTCGTACGTGAAGTTTGAAATATTTTCTTTTATTAACCTTTTTTTCGTAATTTTTCAAAGATCTCTTTTTACTATTTGTTTTTGTTTCATCGATTTATTTCTTCAACTTTTTTTTGACTGATTCTTCAATTTTAATTTTTTTTGGTTGATTCTTCAATTTTTTTAAACTTCTAAAAAACTTTTTTTTTTTTAAATGTATACGTTTTCGAGAATATAACTATGCTTTAGGAAACTCAAATTTGAAATTTTCATATGTAATTAATATAAAAAAAAGCATAATATTATGAAATGTATGTTACTAGCATATTCTTTTTATTGATTTATTCGTAAATTTATTTCACCTATTTTTATTCATTCATAAAATTAATTTTTGTATTTTAAAATTTAATAGTTTTGATATTTCTCTTATATATTTTTAATTAAAAACTGATTATTTGTCATATTTTAAATAATGTGTCATATAATTTTATGATATAGAACTATTTTTATGCATTAATTATTTATATGTTATTGATTAAATTACAAAAATCATAATTTCAAAAGTTGAAATTGAAGTTTCTAGAGTGTTTTTATTGTAATTTCATAGGTATTAATCACTCACATCATTGTATCATATATCATATCGTTTTAAATATATCACATTACAATATTTTAGTTAAAAAATTTGAACGGCAAATGAAACTGTTGGATTTTAAAATAGGAAGATTAATTTTATGAATTGGTAAAAACAGATGAATCAAATATACAGTTAAATATTTTTTATTTTATAAAATTTTGAAATTATAAGCATGGCCAGACCAACATTTCTTGTGGTCTAAAGACAACTCTAAATCAATGTTTTGATAAGAAAAAATAGAGACATTTTTTATGCTAATAATAATATTTTATTAATTTAATTTCATCTTTGTTGTTTTTCAAGATATAAAATGTTTTAATTATGTCAATATATGCTCGTGAGACCTTTTTCTTGGTGTACTTAAATATTTTTAAATTTTTTGAACATAAAGTTACAAGAAAATATATTTTAGAGGTGTCTAAAGTCTATACTTTATTAGTTTAGACTTTAATTAGGTGGACCCTAATTCTAAAGAATACAAACAAATAAAACGGGGAAGAAAAACCACATGCAATTTTTTAAGAATAAACATATATAGTAAGAGCATGAGAGTCCAATATAGTACAAGAATAACGATATTCCTATGTCCCAAGTTGGGAATGACACCAACACTTTTGTTAGCTTCTCTAAAGATCATGTGAAGGCTACACGATTTGTCCTTAGAGTAAAAAAATGTTGAGGGTGTCATCTAAAAGATGTCTATTGAAAGTGTTGGTAAAGAACCTAGAACGAATCATGCCAAAAACAAATTGAGATGTTGTTTTCTATGTGAACTCACACTTATTCAAAGAGGTGACCAACTTAATATCAAGGTAAAATACCTAGAGTTTCGCCATAACAAATGTGTAAAAACTTAAATTGCATGACAACGAAGTCTTTGACGAATCCGCTAGAGTTATAATAAATGAAACCATAATGTTGAATTTAAGTGTGAGTGATTAGTCATACATCGATTAAGAATAGAAAAAATGTTGGATATATAAGATAAGTGACTCATATACTCAATACTTTAAAATTTTAGGTTGAGATGTGGTATCAACGTATCTTAGAAATCATAGACATTTAAATCATTGTTCCTGTCATCTTCCATAGACTCCTCTACACACAAGCTGTCTGGTTTGAATTTCTAAAAAAATAAATCAATAATACACTTAATAATGTAACTTGTAGGTGCCATCCAACAAATGTGAAGCCCTCTTTCCATAGACTCCTGTCATCTTCCACAAACTCCTCTACAATGTTGTGATGTTGTGAGGGCTTAGGCAGCCACAAAATCCAGTTAAATATTTAAGGAGTTTGTGAGGGCTTTTACAGCCACAAAAAATGCATTTTGTGAGGGCCAAATCCGTCACAAAGGAGTGACGTGACAAGTGGAATTTGTGGTTGCAAAGGTCGCCACAAAGGAATGCCCAATCCAGTTGGAATTTGTGGCTGCAAAGGCCGCCACAAATGCTCAAGGCAACACTATATATATTTCTCCCCCTCCTACTTCATTTTTTCACATCCAACTTCTCTCTAAAACCTCATAATACTATTCTCTCTTCCTTCTCTCTACACAAAATTACTCTTCATTTAAATTTGGTAAATATAAATATTTTATTATTAATATTTTATTATTTAAATTAATCTTTAATTTAATTATTAATCTTTATTTTTAATTTAAATATTTTATTTTAAAATTTTAATTATATTAAGATTAGTTTATTATATATTAAATTTAATTTATAATTACATTATATTTTAAATTTAATTTAAATTTTAATTTAAATATAATTTAAATTTTAATATTATAATTATATTAATTTATTATATATAATATTATAATAAACTATTAATTTTAAATTTAAAAATTAATTTATTAAATACGAATTATTTTGTGGCGGCTTAAGCCCTCACAAAATATATTTTATTAATTACATTGGCATTTGTGGCGGCCAAAAGCCATCACAAAGGTACAGTCAGCAAATTCAGCATGTCCTTTGTGGCGGCCAAAAGCCCTCACAAAGGTCCAATCAGGCAAATTGAGCATGTTCTTTGTGGCGGCCTATGCCCTCACAAAGGCAGACTTTTGTGGCTGCAAAAGCCCTCACAAATGCCTGTCTTTTGTGGCTGCAAAAGCCCTCACAAATGCCAACCTGTTTCAGGCACTTTGTGGCTGCAAAAGCCTTCACAAAATTTTGTGACTAGCTTCTTTGTGGCTGCCAAAAACCCTCACAAAATTCATGTTTTCTTGTAGTGCACATGTTAGTTACGTCTTCCTAATCTCGCAATACATACATAAAAGTTTTAGGAATTTTAGGATGATCATTGTCCCTATCCAATACGTTCATGATTAGTGAGAAGTTTTTTCAAATAAATTTCCACGTGAATGACATGGAAAATTGAAATTACTATTTATAATTTTTTTAAATAAAAATTTTGAAAAAATGATGTTGCACAATTTTAAAAAAGGAAATAATTGAGGATTAGGATTTAGTAAACACTTAAGATTTTTTAATATGATTATGTATTCTTTATTATCACGCACGCCTTCTACCAAATATTTTATAGTGAAAAAGAAAAAATTGGTGCTTAATTAAACCTACCACTAATTAAATAAAATTGATTTAAAAATACTAGGCAACAACTATAGTCACAACACTACAAAAGGATTTTGTACTAAACTTTTGGATTATAGAACTATATCGCAGATTCTAAATTTGCTGTTAATATATTGAACGAAATTTAATTGGAGAACAGTTAGATGTGAGGTAGCCATGCCTATCACAATGGCACGTGGAAGACAAATCCAATTCCAATGTTTGACTCAATCTAGGTTGATGCGAAAATAAAACAAAATTACAATAAACAACTCTATTCATTTATTTTCGCAACACTAATGTATGAACATCTACATTTCTTTGTCTAGTGGCGGAACTTGAACTTAAATATTATAGTGATCAAATTTTTAAAATATTAATATATAAATAAAAAATTATATTGTATATAAATATTTTAAGTTGTAAATTTACAAAAATATATTGAAGGAGACTCACATTCCTAACGCTTATTAAAAAGATTTTGTAAATATAGAATGAAGGAGACTCACACTTGAGAGGAGATTGTTCGGTTCAACTATGAGTGGTTAAGTTTCATATTGACTATAAACGTGGTAAATGTTGAATATATAAGATATGTGATTCTTATATCCATTGTCTTAAGATTTTAAGTTGAAATGTGACGTTAAAATTTCTTGTGAACCATGGCACATTTGACTTATTGTTCTCGCGCGTCTCCAAACTCTTGAACCTTACTATTTGTACGAAATTTATTAGCTAACATATTTTGAATCCAATCCAAAATCAAGTGCTTTTAATTGCAAATCATGCACCCAACATAAAGCAATGAGGAGTATATATACTAGCTTCACCTTCAGTAACCAAATAGAGCGGGGCAATCCATTCTATTTTAGCCATAAAATATAAATAAAAAAATAATTAAAAGATTAATTTATTTAATCTTAATTTAAAATTAAATATATTAAATTTTTAATTATTATTTTAGTTATATTTAATTTTGAAGAAACTGTGTCTAGATATAAATAATTTTATGTTCAACATTTTTTATTAAAATCAATTCTTTAAATAAATTTACTCAAAATCAATTTTTTTCGCCATAACATCTAACATACTTCATTTTTTGTTCAGTAATTTTGCTTGAATAATACTTGGAATTTGGTTTTATATATTCTAGACAATTACTAGGGTGAGGAAGCGTCACATAATATTTACTGTAAACCTATATTAAAATGGTTCTAAATTCGGAGAAGACATATCCTACTATTTAAATTGTTTGTTTATGGCACAAATATTTATTTTTCATGTTTATTGTTAAAACAACATCAATAAAATTATGAATTTAATTTATATATATTATAAATTAACTACATTTAATTACAACCGTTAAATCAATTAAATATATTTCATTTTTATTATAATTATTTTAAAAACTATACCTATGAATGATTAAAATTTATTGATAATATAAATTTTTTAGGCTTAATTGCAGTTTTGTTCCTCTTATTTTAGCTGAATCGCGAAAGTAGTCTCTCCATTTTGTTTCTCTCCAGTTTTGATTATCAAACAGAATTTTAGTTCAAAACTTAATGAAATTTCATTTTTTAAAGTCGTATTTCATCATCTATGATCATAGATTTCAAGTACAATTGTTGTATCACGAGATCTTAAGGCATTGTGTGACTTAAATAAATGTAAAAAAAATTAAATTTCATCAAATTTTGGACCAAAATTATATTTGGGAATCAAAACTGTGGAGAAATAAAATAGAAAGACTACTTTCGAAATTCAGCTAAAATGAGAGGATCAAAACTGCAACTAAGTCAATTTTTTATATTAATAGTGTACGACAATTAAACTTTCAACCAAACCATAATACCAACAATGAGCTTAACTTCTATAGAACACAAGGGTTGTCTATTGTTTTGATTCAAAGAGGGAACTTCTAAATTATTAATAAATTTTAATAAAATATTATATTTAATTTTTAGTAGGTTTAATTATAATTTTAGTCTTTCTATTATTATTAATTTACATAATTGATTAATTTATTTTAAAAGTCGACACTTTTAATTCCTTTCTCAGATTTTTAAACTAAAAAAATAAATAATAATTTAATATATTTTTAATGACGTGACATACAATTATATCAAATAAAATTATCTACATATATTAATTATTCATATATCATTAATTAAATTAAAAATATAAAAAATTTCTAAAGTTGAAATTTAATTTTTACGACGTTTAATTTTAATTTTATGAGTATTAATATATATCACGTTATTTAAAACATCTCACGTCATTATTTTTTAATTAAAAAAAATCAAAATCGTCGACTTTTAAAATGAAAGAACTAATTTTATGAATCAATAAAAATAAATAGACTAAAATTAAAATTAAACATTTTTATTATTATAAAATTCATTTTTTAGAGGTGTATATTAAAAACTCTACAGTGATATTAAATATTATTAGAATTAACTCAATTAAATGAGTAAGAAAAAAAAAAGAATTAACTCAAATGAGACATTTCGAGACCCTAAAAACCATATTTATTCTAGATATGGTACATGTTAAATCAAACTTACATTTGATTGATTCCATTCCTTTCCAATCAATTAGTATCAACAAAGACAACTAATCATGTCAAAGAAGTTGCATATTGGTTCAAATAAATATAATTGCATAACATGCCATTCTATTATACTATTTTTACCCCACCACTTCCTTGATGTGTGGTAGGTGCACATGAGATTGAACTGTTTTTGTCTTGCATGGAAATTGAAACATCCCCCACAAATCTAGCAATTGTTTGTATTGGCAGCTGAACATCGTACCTCCAAGCAGACTGTTACATTCTAAAAGGTTGTATTCTTACAAAACAATCAGATTCCGTTGGTTCTGTTGTGTAGCTAAACGAGATTTTTGTTTGTACTTTCTACTACACATTCTCTGTATAGATAAAATTGCTAAATAAAATACCCTCTTTATCCTTATAGTAAGTCTATGATCATTTGCAAAAAACATTGAATTTAGATCAAAAAAGAAAGAAAATTAGAATAAAAAGTTATTTTGATTAAAATTTGAATTCAGACTATTGTGAATAGTTTATTTTTAAATTAAATTTATTAATTAATTAAATTTAATTATTTAATTGAACAACACGAAAAATTAATACAAAATTGATGAATTTTTTTTATTGTTTGAGACTTATTTCTGGTCTTTAAATATTATTATTTTTCTCTTTTTTTTATATTATATATAAACATATATAGATATTATGTAAAATACTTTTTTTGATAAAATAAAGTAAAAAAGGTTAAATGAATATAGTTTTTTGAATATGAAGCTCCATAAAAAAATATAAGAGCGAACCTTAACCGTTTCTGATAAAATAACACATTTATAATAATTATAATAATAAAAAGAATGAAAAGATGTAATATTTTATTAAAAATTATAACAGTGCTCCACCTTTAGACCTTTATTATAGGTCCATATTAGATTTAATCTATTCTTTTATGTAAAATATTTTTTTTTATCAATTTAGGTGACTTTGTTTTTTGAATTTCTATCACGAACGAACTTATTAATTATAAATCATATACTATTTGATTAATTCTATGGTAAAAATTAATTAGTTTTTTCTTGTAATAAATACTCTTTTAGCATTTTATGATTATGATTATTTAATT